>JAJJLU010003596.1:0-47812 GCA_023807065.1 Isotricha intestinalis
ATTTATCTTCTCTTAAATACAAAATCAATATTCCTTTTTTATCATTCATACAAATTTTTTTAATTGATTTCTCATATTCATTTACTTATTTAAGCTAATTAAAATTCTTAATTTTGAAAATAATATGTTATTTATCTTTATCAAAAAGAGTAATAACTTGTTTTCATTCTTTCACTTTTCTTGAATAATATTTCTCTCAAAATTATATATTTCTTGTAGAATTTCTTTTGTTGTTGTTACTTTTATTTTCTTTATTTTTCGAACTTTTATCTTTTTAATTTTTTCTTCTTTTATATTATTCTTTAAAACATTTAATTTTTACTAAAAAAAAATTCTTTATTTTAAATTTTATTAATTATTTATTTTTATTTTTCTTTTTATTCTTTTTCTTATTTTTATTCTTCATCATTAAACCATTTAATATTTTTTTTTTTTCTTTTTTATTTACCAAATTATTTAGAATTTCGACAAAAGGTTTATTAAATTCTTTTTCATAAACCATTTTAAATATTTCTTTTTCATTTGTATCCATATTATCAAAATCAATTATATCAGCAAAATTTAATGTTTCTATAGATTTATTATCAGGAATTTTGAAATTAATTTGTTTATTTTTTAAAATTTCATGATTTATAGTTACTAATTTTTTCATATTAGAATATTTTTCATATATATTTTGTTTCAGATTAATCATATCTTCTTTTTCTTTCAAAAATTGATTAAAATGTTCAATATCGTTTTTTTGTTCTTTAGTAATAATTCCTTCATTTATTTTTATATATTCTAAAATTGAATCTAAATCTTTTTTCATTTTCTCATATTCTTCTTTTTCAATTTTAATTTCCTTTTTAATTTCAGTTAAAATGGTTGCTATATTATCTATATCTATATTAAATAACTTTTCATTTTCTTTATCTAATTCATCCATTATTTTATTCTTTAAATTAAAATTCAAATATTATTCATTAAAAATTTTTTGTTCTTTTTATAATGAGTTTAAATAACGAAAAAGTAAAATTAAAAAGTGAGGTTAAAGATTATCTAGATAGTATATTTATTGATAAAAATGGAGATGTTATTCTTGAAGAATTAAAAGAAGAACAAAAAGTTCATTTAAATGAACTTTTAATAAATTTAAGAAAAAATGGAGAATCTACTGTGATTTTTTGTAAAACAATTATTAATTATGATATTAATACAAGATTAAGAAAGAAGAAAATTAATATCGATAACGATATTTTATCAAATCAAGAAGAAATATTAGAAATAGCTTTAAAAATTGATAAATCAATAGATATTTAATATAAAATTTAAAAAATCCTATTTTTTATTTTAATAAAAATAAACAATAAATGTATGAATCATATTTAAGAAAAACAATAATAAGAAAATGTGGCCGATATATAGCATATACATTATCATTATTATGTATAACAAATATAATAATAATATCAATCCAATTTAAATATGTAAATATTATATGGCAATCAAAAGGAATGTGGAGACATTTTGCAAATCTATCAATTCTTGCTTGTTTTTTCCAATTTTTAGGAATTTCATTAGCAATAATTATAAATTTGAGAAATTTAGAATGCAAAACTCTTCAAAAAATTTTTTGTATTTATCAAATATTAGATATAATTTATGTTTTATTTGTTTGTATTTTTTCAATTATATGTGCTGATATAAAAGAGGATATAGAAACTAAAAATTGTTACAAAGATTTAAAAGGTTTTTTCAGTCATTTTTTAATATTAGATGAGTATTTCCAAAAAATAGATTCTACATTATGCTCTAATGATTGTCAGTGTGTGATTTCAGATAGTAATTTTTATAAAATTTTATATTATGAAGGAATTTCAAACATTTATTTTAATAAAGAAACCAATGATAAGAATATTATTAGATTTCAACAATGTAATCAATCAATTCAGGAAAATATTAATAAATATTTTACTGAAAATTCAAATGTTAAAGATAACTTTAAAGATATTAAAATTGATAAATTTTATAAATATTGGAAAAATGTGGAAGAAAAATTTAAATGTATAGGTTGGTGTAATTTATATTATGAAGATTCAAATAATAAAAATAGAACAATGAAAAAATATTTATTTAGTGACATTAATAATGGAATTGTTGACAATTCATGTATGATACAATTAACACATTGGATTTCAAAATGGATAAAAATTTTTGGTATAATATTATTTGTAAGTTGGTTTTTAATGGTTTTATCTTATATATTTGGCTTTATGTTATGCTTTGATTATGTATATGAAGGACCAAATGTTAGAATTGATACTATAAATGATAATTCAATTGAAAAAGGAGAAATAAAACCTAATTATCAAGTAGGAGTTATTAAAGGAATTGAAATTCAAGATAATAATAATTCAAATAATAATCGTAATTACAAAAATTCAAAAGATAACAATACTATTACAAATATAAAAAGTAATATCACTAGTTCAAATATTAAAGAAAAAGATAATAATTCAATTTTAAATGATTCTAATAAAAACACAGAAAATAGGAAATTAAATTATTTCAATTCAAAAGATGTTAAAGAAAAAATCAATAAAAAGAATTAATAATAAAAAAAAATTTATTTAAAATAACATAATTAAAAATATAAAAAAGTAAATAAATCCATTAAATTTAAAATAAAAAGAATAACATTCAATTTCCCATTTTCCTTGAAAATCATAATAATTAGTTCTTAGATTTTCAATTGTTTTCCCAAATATAGATTTATAACTAACATCAATAGGTAAACATATATGATTATTTCCAGAACCAACATAACAACATTTATATGGTAATTCAGTTTCAATACTATTACATTCACTAAATTTTTTATTTCCAACTTTACCTTTATTAAAACATTTTTCAACATTTGAAAAACAATCATAATTATTAATCTTCCAATCTATAAAATTTATATTTTCTGTAAATATACATTTATTGGTTTCTTCTTGCCAACAACATCTTCCTGTAAATATTGGTCTTGATATTATTTTTTCTTCTGTTTGATTGTTTAAATTAAATTCTTTACATTTTTTTTTTGATTCTGCTTCTGAACAAAATTTTGATAATATTAAATTTGGAAATATTTGAATAAATATTAAAAAATATGTTTTCATGTTTTTTTTTATTTAAATAATATTTTTTATTTCATAAAATTAAATTTTTTATGTTTTTATTTTTTTTTAGTTTTATTTGACTTGTTGAATGTTTTACTTTTTCCTATTTTTGAAGACTTTATTTTTACTTTTTTTTTAGGTTGTTTTAAGATTTTCTTTTTGGTATCTTCTTTCTTTTCTTCAGATTTATTATCTTCTTTTTTTTCTTCGGATAAATTTTGCTCTTTTTTTTCTTCGGTTTTAATTTCTTCATTCATTTCCTTTTTTTTTCCACTTTGTTTAGATTTATTTATTTTTTTTTTATTTTTAATTTTTTTCTTTTTCTTTTTTTCATTATCTTCATCATCATCTTCATCATCTTCTTCTTCTTCTTCTTCTTCTTCTTCTTCTTCTTCCTCTTCTTCTTCTTCAGATTCACTTTCACTTTCTTCATAACTCTCATTTTCACTTGGTTCTTCTTCTTCTTCCACTTCTGGTTCATCTTCTTCTTCCTCTTCTGGTTCATCTTCTTCTTCCTCTTCTTCTTCTTCTTCTTCTTCCTCTTCATCTTCTTCTTCTTCATTTTCATCTTCTGAAATAACTTCTAATTTCTTTTTTTTCTTTTTTTTTTTCTTTTTAGTTTTTGGTTTAAATTTTGTTTCTACTGGTTTTTGTATCTGAATCTGACTTTTATCAATATTATCATAATTTAAAATTAAATTATCTGGATTGAAATCTTCTTCAATATCATTAACTTTAAATCTCATTGAATTTTCATTTTTCTTATTATATTCTTCATAAATAATATCACAATACTTTTTTGAAAATTCATCAAAAGAAAATATTTCATTATAAGAAGATTCCTGAAGAAACAGATTACCAAGATTAAAATTAATATTACTAAATTTATTATTTTTCTCACCGAATAATTTATAATCAAAATAATTAAAAATACTCAAAATTTTTCCATCACCATTATTAATTTTACCTATAGGAATAAAAGCATTTTTAGGAAATTTCTCTATTTTTTCTCTATAAATTTGTATTATAATTTTACAAAATAATCTTGCTATAATAATTAATATACAACAACAAGAAATGATTTTATCTAAATTATTATTTGATTCTAGTACATCTAAATATTCTCTACTTAAGTAAATATTTCCATTACATATACTTAATCCAGTTATATCATTTGGTAATTGCATAAAACAAATATTTAAATCATTAAAATAATTTTTAATTCTATTTGATATATCTTCAACTATTATATTATTAAATTTATTTGGAAAAGATATTTTTAATAATTCAATATATAATGTTGTAAAAGGATTTTTAGTAATTAATTCTAAAATATAATTTTTATCAAATGTTTTCTTTTTATCATTATTAAATATTAATTTATATCCTTCATTTGCAAAAGGAAGTGTTCTATGTAAAATATTATAATGCAGTAAATCAGAATATGGAATTTTTTTAAAAGTTTTTTCAAAATATATTGATGATATTAAAGTATGTTCTTTTATTTCTTTTGAAGCTCCTTTAAAATAAAATAATTTTTTTATTCCATTTTCATAAGTCAAAAAAAAAGATTTTGCTTTTGCCTTTTCATTTTCTCCCCAATTTATTTTTATATATTCAATTAGATTTTTTATTATTTCCATAAAATTTTTTTCTTTTAGTGAATTATTAAAAGGAAATGAAAATAAAAATAATAAATTTCCATAAACTTCATCTTTTGATTTTTCAGTTTTATCTTTTTGAATAATTTTTTCAATTTCTTTTGATTCTAAATTTGAAACACTTAATAAAATATTAAATAGTTCATTCCCTTTATTTTCTCTAAATAATAATAAAATATAATCTTACAATTCTTTATCTTCAGGGACATAATTTGGATTTTTATCTAATTCTTCTAAAATGTGTTGATATGAGGCTTTGGTTATTTTTTTCTTATTATCTCTTTTGATTTCTTTTTTCTTTCCTTTTTTAGTTGTTTTATTTTTATTGAAATTTGGATTTGTTTTTGCTTTTTTAATAAATGAAGGAACAGGACCTATTTTTTTTGTTGATATTTTTGTTTTTTTTTCTTTTGTGTTTTCTTTATTCATTTAAGGTAAATAATTAATTTTATTAATTAAGTGAATTAAAAATTTTTAATTTTTATTGAAAAAAACACAAATATATATATTTTGTTGTATTATTATTTTATATTTTATCGATCCAAAAAATCCTTTATTTAAAAAAAGAAAAATTGAACAAATTTGTTTAAAAAGAATATAGCAAAGTTAAAAAACAATTAAAAATTAATAATAAGTTATATGGTTTTCTAAAAATTAATTGGAATTGTTGTTAATTATATTTTATTCAAGAAAAAAATAAGGTATGATATTTAAGTAAAATGAAAAAAAAAAAAAGATCTTAATTAATAATTTTTTTTGTAACGAATAAAATAATGATTAAAGAAATAAATAAAAAAAGCAAAAAAAATTAAAACATTTATATTAAAAATGGGTAAATCGATAATATTTATAATATTAATATTTATAAATATTACTTCAGAAAAATTACTTTCAGTATATACAATAGCACGACATGCAGCAAGATCATCAATTAATTACACAAAAGATTTAGTTGGGAGTTTATTTGGAGGAAATAGTAAATTAACAATTAATGGGATGATACAAGCACAACAATTAGGAAGAGCTTTTAAAAAAAGATATATTGAAAAATATAAACTTCTAAATGAAATTTATGATGAAAAACAAGTTAAATTTCAAACTGGTTTATCTCAAAGAACTATTTTTTCTTTATATGGTTTAATAAATGGATTATATCCTAATTATTTAATAGATTTAAGTTCTGAAATTATAGATAAAATTCCTGAAAATAATTTTGATATTCCTTTTTATAATGAAGATAAATTTATTTCTGAAAATAAAATAAATTTAGAAATATTACCACATGGGATTGAAAAAGCTTATGAACCAAAAAAATGTAATAAAATAAATTTATATAATTTCTATAGTTATAGGAGGACAAAAGCATAATAATTTTTTATTATCTAAAAAAGAAGAAGATAATGCAATTAAGGATTTAAAGCAATGTTTAAATATTAAAAGCAAAAGTTCATTATCAACATTAACAGATCTTTATTTTTCAATTGAATATCATAATAATAATATTAAAAATTGTATAAAACAATCAACAATGAAATCAATTATGAAAGGTAAATTAGATAAATGGTTTGGAAAAAAAGGTCAAAAATTTCAAAAGTCAAGAAGCGATATTTTTGCAAATATTATTGAACAATTTGAAAAAAAGAAAACATCAACATTTTATATTGGACATATTACTATTTTTAAATATATGATTAAATGTTTATTTAATGATGATTTTATAATTGAAAATGGATTAAAAGCAATTAAAGGTGATAGAGATATTTTTGATATGTTAATTTGCCCTTTTTCTTGTAATTTTATTTTTGAATTATATGAAGAAAATAATAATGAATATGTTCAAATTTTAATCAATGGAAAAGTTCTTAATGAGAAAAATGCTTTAAGAAATAAAAATATTAAAATTATTGATGGTAAAATTACTTTTGATGATTTTAAAAACTTATTTAGATTAGGAAAAAAAAAAAAAAAAAGTGATTTATAATTTATTAAAAGATTTTAATGAGATTATTGAATTAAAATTTTTATAATTATTTAAAAATGAAAATATTTTTTTATTTTGAATATTAAATCTAACTTTATATTCTTGATCATTTTCTTTTTTAGAAATCTATTTTAAAATATTTTTATAAATTTGATTTGATATTGTGAATAATGAATACAATCATTTATATTCAATTTCCCTAAAATAATACTTTTATCATTTAAAGAATGATTAAGTAATTTCAATATTATATTGCTTATAATATAATCTATAAGATTAACATTTTTTCTTATTATACCTTAATTATAGTTAAATGTTCATTTTAGATATATTATATCTTTATGAGCTTATAGTAAAATATTATCGTTGCCACCACAAATTAAATATTTTGTTTTAGTTGAAAATACAATTATCTTATTGATAATTCTTTTAAAAATATTATTATTTAATATTTTTTTATATACCAAGTTATAATTTGTTTAATAAATGTAATTTATAGTTAAATAATTTTGTTAAAAATTCTAATTCAATTAAAATAATAAATTTCATATAATCAAAATAATAGTTTTAAAACTAAATTAAATATTTTAAAAAATATAAATTATTTATTACTTTCAAAAAAATTTTTCATTTTTTGAAAATTTTCATATAGAAATAGCATTGCTTTTCTACATCTAAAATCTCCATAAGCTTCTCCTTTCATTGATTTATCTTGAGTCATAAAATCTTCAGTTCCATAATAAAAAACTAAAGGATCATTTCTTCCTTCATATTTTTCATAAAGCAAATTAATACATTTCCAAAAAATTTCCATATTATTTTTACATTTAAATAATATTCTATCACAATCATGACTATCAACATTTTTAATTAAAAAAAATTTTTTATTTTTAAATCTATCATAATGTTCTTTTAACATACTTCTACATTTTTCTTCAGTAATTTGTCCACTTGCAAAAAAATCAATAATATATTGGAAACTAAAATCTAATAAACCATCTAAAACATTAATAAAATCTGAAAATTGATCATCTAAATCAGGGAAAATATTAATATTAAAATTATTTAATTTTCTTAATTTTTCTTCAGAAACAGAAAGAATAGTTTCTTTCCATTGTAAATTACATAAAGATAAAGATTCTCCTATAACAGGGACTTTAGGATATTCTTTATGAATTTCATCACACATTCTTTTTAAATATGAAATTGAAGGTCCTATACAATGATCAATTCTTAATGCATCAATTCCCATTTTTAAATATTTTTTTATAACTTTTATTATATAATTTCCACAGTCTGGAAAATCTAAATTTAATTTTGGAACATCTTCATAATTAATACACATTAAATATTTTTCAGGTTTATTAAAATTATTATTATAATTATTATAAGTATTTTCATCATCTATAAAATAAAACCAATTTCTATATCTTGAATTGATATTTTTTTGAGCTTCTAAAAAAAAAGGATGATTTCTATTACAATGATTAGGAACCATATCCATCATTATATAAATATTTCTTTTATGTGATTCATCTATTAATTCTTGTAAAACTAAATCACTTTTAGTAATTAAATCTAAATCATTTTCATCAAATACATTTCCAATATTATAATCTGGAGGATGCTCTCCAAAAGCAAATCTTGGATCTACATGATTATAATTGATTACATGATATCCATGATATCCTTGAGGAGCATTTACAAAGAAAGGTGATATCCATATCATATTAAAATTTAAAGATTTTATATAATCTAATTTTGAAATTAAAGCTTTTATATTTCCAAATAATAAATTTCTGCGAAGTTCTTCAAATGAATATGATGGTTTTGTTCCTGCAAAACGATCAATTATTATTTGATAAATTTTACAATTTTCAAACCATGAAAAATCTGTTTTTATTTCTGACATTAATATTAATTGTTTTAATAAAATAAAAATTAATTCATAATATTATATTATATTATTTTATAATATATTATTTGTGAAATATTATATATTTAATTTATACAATTAAATATTTTTTATTTAATAAAGTAAATGTTATCTATAATTTTTTTACTTTTCTCCAAAATTTTATGTTTTGAGATTATTAGATTGAATTTTGAACAAAATACAACTTTACCAAAATCAAAAGAGCCAAATGATATAATGAACTATTTACAATATAATAATATATATACTGAATTTATAGTAGGAACTCCAGAAAAAAAAGTAAAAGCAAGAATCTTTTTTGATTGTTATAATTTAGCATTACCAGGTGAAAACTCTATAGGAGATATTCAAAAATTATCTGAATCATCATCAACCCTAAAATTCAATAGTAAAGAAACTAGTAAATTTTTTAGTACTTTTTTTAAAAGTGGAAAAAAAGCAAAAGAAACTTTTAAACTTAATTCATTAAACAATGGTAGAATAAAGTATGACTCAATAAATTTTATATATACAAATGAATTAAAAGAAGATTATCCAGGAGTATTAGGTTTACATATTCATGAAGATTCATTTGCAGATAATTTAAAAGAATATAATTTTATTAAAACTTTGAAATCTTTAGATATTATTGAATCATATTTTTTCACAGTTAAATATAATGGAAAAAATAAAGGAGAAATTCTAATTGGAAATCCACCTGATAAATATGATAAAAGATATAAAAAAGAAAAATTTGTTTATTCTAAGGCTAGGAGCCCTCTTTTAGGAGATGATTGGGGATTTAATTTTAATAATATATATTTAGGAGATGAAAATTTAATTCAAAAATATGAACATGGAGGAGTTTATTTTAAACTTGAATATGGTGTTATTCATTGTCCTTTAGATTATCAATATTATTTTAATATTATTTTCAAAAACTATATTGATAAAGGAATTTGTTTTTATGTTTCCAAAAATAATTTTACTTCTTATTATTATTGTAAAGAATCTATTAAAAAAGGTTTTCCTACTCTAACTTTTGAATTGAAATCTTTAAAATATAACTTTACATTTACTTTTGATGATTTATTTGAAAAAGTTAATGGTAATTATTATTTTATGGTTGTTTTTAGAAAATCAGAAAACACTTGGAAACTTGGAAAACAATTTTTCCAAAAATATCAATTAGTTTTTAATCAAGATGCAAAACAAATTGGTGTATACACTGAAATAGAAAGTTCATTTGAAATTGCTATATTTTTAATTGTGATTGTGTCTATTATTATTGTAATATTAGGATTTATTATATTTACAAAATATAGAAAAATTCCAAAAATTAAAAAAGCAAAAGAATTAACAGAAGAAGATTTTCATTTTGATAGTGAAAAAAATGCTCAAAAATTACTTGGTTAGTCACTAATATATTTTTAAATTTAAAAATTAAACATAAATTCCATTTTTAACCATTAATTTTTTTGTAAATAAAATATTTTTTATGATGATATTTTTCTTTCATTGAATCTATTTTATTTTATGAATTAAAAACATAAAAAAATATCAATTTTTTTTTCTTTGATAATTTGATTTAATAAAATAAGAAGAATATATGTTTTAATAACATAATATATGTAAAATAATTATATTATACATTTATTTAAACTAATTTAATAATTTAAAAACTAAAAAACATATTTAAAATTCACTAATAAAAATAATAAAATAATAAAATATTTATTTTCTTATCTGAATTTAAACATTTAAAGATTGATCAAAATTTTTTCCAATATTTTCAACATCAACATTTTTAACTGGATTTCTAGTTTTCATAAAAACAAAGAATCCTGCAACAGCAAGTAATATAATAAAAATAATAATAAGAATTATTTTCCAAGTATTACTTGATCCATTATTGACATCAAGATTACTAATTGAAAAATCAGTGAAATGTTTAACTTTACAAATAGTATATTTATCATCACTTAAATTTTCAAGCCCATCTTTTGTCAAATCTTCATCTTTTTCATTATAATAAACACATTTTTTAAATTTAGTTTTTTCAAAAACAATTTCTGGTCTATCATCATCATCTATATCATCTACTTCTACTTCATTATTATCTTTAAAGAATTTAATTGAAATAAATTTATTTTCACTTTCTGTGTTATTTATTGATATTTGAGGATATTTTCTATATATTATTATTTGCATTAAATCTGCTTTGAATTTTTTAAGTAATTTTTTCTTTTTAATTCTTAATTGAATACCATATTCTGTAAAATTAAATTCTTGTTTTTCATCTTTTTCATTCTCATCTAATTTAGTAATATTTATTACTAAATTATCTAATACATAATTTCCATTCCCAAGTTTCCATAATAATTTTGCAGCATGATGTATTTTTTTTCTTAATTTTTTTGCAGTTTCACTTATTAATATTTTAGTAGATAAAACCTTCATTTGATCTTCAAGAAAACCATCAGCTTCATCATATTTAATAATTTCAACTAAGTTGCTTATTGATTTAACCATAAGTTGAATTATATCTTTTTTAACATTTAAACTTTCTTCTGGAGTTAAATCTTTAATTTCTTTATTTGTGTAATCCCATATTTCATCAAATTTATCTAAAACACAATATGATAAATTATATAGGAATTGACTATTATCTTTATTTAAAGAATCTGAATTATCTGTTGTTGAAGATATTAAAGCAAGAATAGATTTAACATTTTCAGTAAATGAACTTGAATCATCGAAATTTTTTATATTATCTAATATATTATTACATGAGAAATAATCTTTAATTTCTTTGAATAAATCTTCAAATATTGTTTTTTTATCCTTTCTACATTCCTCATAATTTTCACTATTTGTACATTCTTTTTTTACCATTTGTTTTAAAATTTTATAAGCTTGTTGTAATTTTTCTTTAGATAATTTTTGTGTTTGTTTTAATTTTTTTAATTCATCTTTTAAGATTTCTTTTTGTTCAGGAATATGTAAATGAGCAAAATTAGAAATATCATCAAGAACATCATCAACAAAAGAAGGAATATCTGATTCAAATTCATCAATAGCTTTTTTAACTTTTTTCATATCTTCTTTATTTTTTCTGGCAATACATTCAGGTAAATGCATATTATTTTCACAATTAGCTTTATCTTTTTTTTCATAATCTTTAGGATTTTCTTTACTAACATAAACAGAAGAAGCAATAAATGGTCCAGTAGTATAATAATGATAAATATATCCAGGTAAATTTCCACAATCCATAACTAAAGAATAAATTGAATAACCATTATCTACTTTTTTTAATGAAAAATTAAGTGTAGCTGTTTGACCATTTGCAATATTTAATTCTCCATATAAATCTAATGGATTCAACCATCTTGCTTTTCCATTCTTTTCTAATTCTTTATTATATGCACAAACAATTGGATGTTTATTATTGTTTGTTATTGAAAAAGTAATGTCTACTCCTTTTGTATCTTTTGATTCTTTTATATATGTTACATTTATTAAATTTTTATCTGGGGATTCATCATCTTTTACTGTTTCTAAAGAGAAAGCATTATTAATTTCAATTCCTAAAGTGTTATTTATTTTTTCAATTGTATTTAACTCTTCAGTAAAATCATTTGTAATTTTATCTAAGTCTTCTTTTATATTAAACATACATAAAGGATTAATTCCAGTACATAAACTTTTAACATTTTCATCATATCCTAAAACATTATTAAGATCTCTTTCTTTAATTTGAACACATTTGGGTTTTTCTTGAGTATAAAAATATTGAATAGCACTTTGAGTGAAATTTACAATATTATCATTTTTATCAAAAGTAAAATCAATACATCTTGGTAAATTCTTATAAAAAGAATTAGGTCTTAAAACAGTTTTAAAATCAGCATCTTCAAGATGACCAATTTTAATATTAATTTTTGAAGAACCATCATAAGCTCCATTTAATTTACATTTAACTCTATAAACACCTAATCTATATAAATTAGTAAATACTAATTTATATTCAGTGTTATTTTGAGAGATATAATCATCAACATTATATTTTCTATCTTTTCTAAAATCTTCGTCTTCATTATCAATATATTCTTCTTCTTTTATATCTGAAAATAATTCTCTATCATCAAATTCTTTTCCTGTACCATGTCTTGCTTCACAAGATATCATTGTATTTCCTAAGGGAATTGTCATATCAATTTCTATTGCATTTTCTTCTTTTGCTTCTACAACTTTAATACTTTTAACTATATCTTTTTTTAATTCATGTTTAAATTCAGGAATTGTTAAATTATTTATTGTAAAAGAAAAAGAATCTTTTTTTGGTAAAATACACATTGATTGTGATGTAATATTTACTACAATAACATTATCATCTTCTACATATTTTTTAGCTTTATATTTTAAATATGATTTAGTTATTTTTTCATCATTTTCTCTTTTTTTAATATCTAATGCTCCTTGAACTTCAACTACCTCTTTACTATTATCAAAATTAAAATTAAAAGTTGTTGGTTCCATTGGATATATATTTTCTAAATTAAATTTTAAAAAACCATAACCTTTAACAGAAAGTTCTTGAACATTTTGTTCAAAATCAACATAAGTTTTTTCTTGAGTAACAGTAACATTAAAAGGTTTAAAATCACAAAAGAATGCTTTTTCAGTATTTTTAAAATTTAAAGTTTTTACTCCTTCAAATTGACTTCCACATTTAATACCAATATAAGCTACAAAATAATTACCTTTAAGAGGATCTATTCTGATTTTTTTTTCAGTTCTAAAATCCTCATCATCAATTTCAAGGTCAAGGTCATGGAAATGGAAAGGGGCATTTGATAATTTTGTAATTTTAACATAGATTTTTTCATATAAACCTGGAGTTAATTTTATTGGAGTTGATTCAAGATTAGAATTAACTACTTCAATTAAAAATTTTTTATCTAAAATTTGTGGATCATGAGGCTCTGGAACTTCTCCTTCTAGTTTTGATTTAATTGATATTGATGTTAAAAGAAGGAATATTAAACAAAATTTGAATTTATTCATTTTTAACAATTTTATTTTATTAATTTTTACGATTTTTATATACATAAACTCAAAAAAAGTTTTTTTCAAAATTTTATTTATTTCAATATAAAAGGATTTTACTTTATTAAATATTATTTTAAAAAATATTTTAGTCCAATTTATAAGTTTTTTCCTGTTTTATTGAAGGTCAAAGGCATACTTTACAATCAATATAGTTTATTTATAGCTAATATATCCTGATCTTATGGATTTTATTGTTACAATTAATTTTTAAAATCCACCTATATTTTTTAAGTAATTTTTAAAACAGAAACCTTTTGGGTTTTTATTCTTATTTTATTTATTTTATTTCTTTATCAAATTTACGTCAATTGTTAAAGAGAAAATTAAAATATCAGAATATAATATCATATAAAAAATGAGAATTAATGAATATTAATAATTTAAATAATAAATAAAATATTAATTAATATAAAAAATGAAAAGAATTTCAAAATTAGTTAATTTTCTAATAATAAAATAAAATAAAATAAAAAAACAACAATCAAAAAGATGATAAATATGAAAATATGAGAAATATAAACATTTTTCTTTTTTCTTATATTATTGTTATAAAGGATTCTTAAAGAGAAATTATATTCTTAATATCATCAAATTATTTTTATTTTTATTGTATTTTATCATTATTATTTAACTAAAACTTAATAAAGAGTAAATTAATAAAACTAAATATGTAATTCCCATTTTTTGATTTTTATACAAAAATTAAATATTAAATTTATTCATTTCATCAAATAACATATTAATCATTATCTATTTTTATATCTACTTTTAAAAGAGCTAGTAAATTAATAGAATATATTTTATTTATCTTCTATAACATATAATAATTATGCACTCAATTGGGTAATTAAATTACAATGTGCTTTTTTTATATAAAATATTTTTTTTATTATTACAATAAATATCATAGATTTAAGATAAATATATTATAATATTAAATATAAAAGGCATTTGAAAAAAACAAAATCTTCTTCAATACTAATAAATTTATTACAAATTAGTAAAAACGATGAATCTTTTTTCAAAAAATTATTTAAAAAATAGCTTAAATCTTTATTATTATAAATAATTTCAATTTTTTTTCTTTAATGAATTATCTTTATCCATCCTTTAAAATATTGATTTAAATTTTTGATTAATTTTTAAAACTTTTTCATATTCTAGATTTTTTCTTTAAAATATATATATAAATTAATAAAAGTAAATATTAAACCTAATTATTAAACACGCTATTTAATAAAAAAATCATATAAAAATATTTTTTATTAAAATTTACTCACGAATTTCAACTTATGAATTAAGATTTCTTTTATGAAAAAATTAATATTCTTAATTAAAGTAATTTTTTCTGAGAATTAAATAAAGATATTTAATTATATTTATTTATTATATTATAATAGTTATTAATTTTATTCACTTATGCTTTCTAGAATAAAATGATTTTAATATATATTATATTTATTATTTTAAAATATAATAAATAATTAAATATTCATTATTAGAATAACTTTTTATAATCTTTCTTTCTTTAAATAAAGTTATGTATAATTATATTATTTAATTTATTTATCAATAATTTAATTAAAAGAAAAAAAAATAAATATTTCAATAAACAATATAAATTTAAAAAATACTATTTTTTTATTATATTTAATAATGTTAATTTCAGTTAAATTATAATTTTATATTTATTTTCATCCATTTCAGTAATATTATAAAAACAATCAAAAATATATTTTTCATCTAAAATTTTATTTTTCATTTTATTTAATTCAAAATAATGTTCGCTAACTGAATTTTTAGAAATTAGAAAATAATTAGCAAATTTAGAATTATTAACTTCCCCTCCACAAGTTTCAATCATATTATTTAAATCTTGTTCTAAACCATGAGAACAAAATTTTATATTAAAGCTTTTTTTATATAAAATATTATTTCTTAATATTGAAAAAGCCTGTTCACAATTATTTGTAAAATTCTTATTAATAAAATATATTATTTGAATTCTTTGAACTAAATAATATAATTGTCCTTGATCTTCAATATCATTTAATTCTGAATGTAATTTAATAATATCTTTTTCATTTGAAGAATAATAATTTTTTACAAATTGAGTATTTTTATTAATTCCTTTATAATTATAATTAATTAAAATTCTCTCTCCTAAATTATTAATATCTAAGTATTTTTTTGAAGAAATAACAATGTCTTTTTCGTTTTTCCATATATCACTCATATCATCAAATATTAAAGTATTTTTTTTTTTTAATTTTAAATATGATAAAGACTTGTCATAAGTTTGTAAACTTTTTGATTGAGGTTGATAAAAATTGATAAATTTAACTTTAAAATCTTTTTCTAATTCCCTTTTGATAACATCACCATAACCAATTAAACTAGTTGTATATATATATAAATTACAAAATAATTTTAAATTATCAAAAAAATATTTTAAATTCTTTCTTATACTCATATAATATATTTTATTTTTTGTAAAAATTTTTATTAATTTATCATCAAAATCATTTGTATAAACTAATGTATGGTCTAAATCAAGTACTAAATTTAATTTTTCTTCTTCTGGTACATTTATTTTAGAAAAATAATTTGTATATGAATAAGAGGATAATTTTTTTATTAAATCATAAAAAAATTTTTTTTGTTCATCTGAAATTATTTGATTAATATTCATTCTATTTTTACTATATAATTCTTTAAATTTGGAAATATATTCTTTTAAAGAATTAAAAAATTGAGAATCTACTTCTTGTAATTTTATGATTTTTTCTTTTGTAATTTTTTTTATTATAAATATTTGATTTATTCTTTCGAAGGAATTTTTACTTCTATTTCTTTTTTTTAATAATGTTTGATTTTCAAATTTTATATTTTTTAAAGAATTAATTTCTTCTTTTTTTATATTTTTTTTTTCTTTTTTTTGATTATTTATTTTTTCTTTATTTGGTTTTATAATTCTTTTTGTTTTTGAATTATTAATTATTTTTTGATTTTCTTCTAATAAATTTAATTCTTTTTGTAAAGGTATTTTTATAATAATTTTATTATTTTTTCTTTTTGATTTACTTTTATTCTTTTTTCCATTATTACAATTTTTATTATAATTTTTTATCATTGATTCTTTCTCAAAATTTTTTTTTTGATTTTGTTTTTTTTTCTCATTCAATGAATTGATTTTAATATTTTTACATATTAAAAGTTGACTTAACTCCTTTAACTTTTCTTCAATTAAATTTATAAAAGAATCATTCATCCGTTTTCCTTTTTTGAAATTTTCTTCTAATTTATCTATTTTTACAATAAAAGCATTACTCATATTTTCAAAAAATTTTTTGATATAATTATTCTTATTTTCATAAGAATGATTTTTCAAAAGACTAAAAAATTCATTTATTGTTGATTCCCCAGATTTATTCATTTTAATCTTGTTGAATTAAATTATTTCTTTAAAAATTCAAAGACAAATAATTGAATATTTATAAATAACTAAAAAAAAAAAATTATTTATAAAATTAAATGTATAATCCTTTCATTTTATTTTTTTTATTTATCACTATAAATAATGCACAAATAAAGCTTAAATTCAAAAGATATTATCCAAAAAAAGAAATATATTTTAATTCTATAATTATAAATGATATATTAACAGAAATAAAATTAGGAACTCCATCTCAAAATTTAACATTATCAATTCGTATGTTAGAATATCCAACTTTTGTTTTAAATACTTCAGCAAATTCCACAGTTAAAAACACAAATAAATTTTCTGAAAAAAATTCTTCAACTTTTATTGAATTAAGAGATTACTCTATAATTTATGGTGATGAAGCTTTTAAAAAAGCATATTTAGGAAGAGATATTTTTGATTTAAATAATAATAAAGCAAATGCAAATTTAATGATTGCATCAGATATTGAAAATGATATTAAATTCTTTGATTATAGTTGGCTTCTTCCTCCAAGTCATTCTGGAGTTTTAGGATTAAATTTATTTCCTCAATTTGAATCTTTACAGAATACAAGTTTAGTATTACAATTATATAAAGAAAAAATAATTGATTTTTGCTCTTTTTCTTTTATTTTTCAAAATAATGATCAAGGATATTTAATTTTAGGTAAAGATTTTTATTATGATGAAAATAAGTATTTATTCAGAAAAACTGAATTATTATCTAGGAAAGAAACTTTAACTTGGGGAATTATTTTTGATAATATTACTTTTGGAAATGAAACAATTGAAAATACTTACTTTAAAGCAAAATTTAAAGTTGAATTAAATATGATTTTAACAAATAATTATATGAAAGAAGCTTTTAAAAATATTTTTTTTCAACAATATTTTGAACAAAATTTATGTATTCAAAATAAAACTGATGATAATTATACAATTTATTTTATTTGTGATAAAAATATTAATATTCAAAAATTTCCAGAAATTAAATTCTATATGAAAGATATTGATTTTGAGTTAGTTTTAAATTATAAAGATCTTTTTATTGAGAAAGATAATAAAATTTATTTTTTAATTATATTCCAAAAAGATAATAAAATTTGGGAACTTGGTGCTCCATTATTTAAAAAGTATCCTTTAATTTTTGATATGGATAAAAAAATTATTATATTTGAAAAAAATAAAAATACGAATTATATTATTTATTTTATGATATTTCTAATAATTTTAATTATAATGTTGGTTTTATTTATTTTTAGAATCATTAAAAAAAGAAATAATAGAGTTAAAGCAATTGAATTAGATTCTGAAGTTAATGAAAATTATTTAAATTCTACATTAATTTAATTTATTCTATTTATTGTTAAGGAATCATTTAAATTATAATATATAATTAGATATTATAATCCGTACATCCCTTATTAATTTTTCAAATCTTTAATTACACTTTATAGAAGTGTGATTCAAAGACTCTTCATTTAATATAAAAAATATAAATTTAAAAAATTGAAAAAAAAAATTTTTTATGAAAATAAATAATTAAATTATGTAAAAATTAATTAATTAATTTTAACTAATAATTCTGTATAGGAAATTATTAACAAATTAAAAAATGGATTATTTTAATTTAATATTATTTCTTTTAATAAATCTATACCACCAACATCTTAAAGATTTAATAGTTTTTTTTTTCATATGTGGATAAATTTTATATAATTCTTGAAAAATACTTTTAGGTTTTAATGAGAGATTTTTTTTTTTTCTTTCATTAATTAAATCTACAATTTGTTTTTCATATTCTAAAGTTTGAGGCTTTGCTCCTCCTCCGGGTAATCTAAATTTTCTATTTTTTTCTTTAATATCTTTAAATCTATCTTGTTTTATATACCATTCATTAAGACTTTTTCTATCAATTCCAAGTGTTTTACATGTTTTTGATATTCCTAATATTTTTACTAGATAAAGACTATTTAATTTATATTGAATTCTATATTTTCTTATTAGTTTCATTGAAGGATTGGTTTACTTTTATAAATTTTAGATTAAATTAATTTTATAATTATGATGGCATATTAAGGGTCTTTCAAATTATTTTTATTGATTAATGAAATTAATAAAAAAAATATATTAGTTTTAAATTTAAAATATAAAATTTATTATAAAGAACATTGCATTTATATATATCATTATCCTCATAGAAAATTAGAGTTATTTTTAAAGATAATAATTAAATACATTACTTATATATAAAGAAATATTCAAAAAGAAAACAAAATTATTTTTAAAAGAACTTGTAAAAATATACAAAACTATATTTTTTAAATAAATTTTATATATTAATTTATTTATAGAAAATTTTTAATGGCCCTTATTAATAATAAAAATCAAGGATATTAATAAGTGGTTCTATTTTATAATATAAAATTTAAAAGATTTAACATATAAAAATTGGAAATATAAAATGTATATTATTGTTTAGAATATTTAGTTAAAATCAAATTCAAATTACCATAATGAAATTTTTATATAAAGAAATCCTTTATTTCCTTATTAAGATAACAACAACTTTGTTAAGAATTATTTCAAACATTATGATATGGTTTTTTTAATATTTCTTTATCAATAATTATATAAATCATTATAAAGCCAAAAATTGTTAGTGATAAAATATTACATTATATATAAAAAAAAAATAAGTATATATACTGAGTAAGAATAATCATTAAATTTTAGGTTTAAATAAGTTAATAAAATATAACAGGTAACAATCATTATATATTAACATAAAATTTCAAAATATTTTTGTTTTTAAGATTTCTTTAATAATTTTATTTAATTGGAAAAATATGATAGTCTTACTTTTCAATTTGATAATTTCATAATAAGCAAAGATTATCTATCTTATTATAATTCAGAAATAAAAAAAAACTGAAACACTAAAAATTTTATTCTTAATTAAGTTAAAAATATTTATATTACTTCCAATTAATTATTTCATTTATTATTGATAAATTCATAAAATGATGGAATTATTCAAAATTTTTAATATTATTTCATGATAAACAAAAGTAAAGTATTAAAATGAAAATAAAATTCAAAATTCTTAAAATTAACCTTTTTGGTATTAAATAATTTATATTAAAAATATTTAAAGGAGGGGTTATTAATACGTGGAATATAATTCTTATAGAAATAAAAATAAAAAAATAATTAGTAAAATAATAATAATAAATAAAACCCAATATTTCAAACAATTTATTATTCCTATTAAAAAAATCAATATATATACTCCAAAAAATAATATTTGAATAAAAAGATAAAAGCAAAAAAAATAAAAAGATGAAAATATTAAGAAAATTTACAATAGATGATAAATTAAAATGTATAGAAATGGTTTCTAAAATGGGTTATCAAAAAGTATCACATTTAACAGGAATTGATAGGAAAAGTTTACGTGAATGGAATAAAAATAAAGAAAAATTAAAAAAAATAATACATAAAGATAAAACTTTTAGATTGCCTGGAGGAGGAGCTAAACCTAAAACTTTAGAAGTTGAAGATCTTTTAATTCAATTTATTAGAAATTGTAGAAAAAATGGTTTAATTGTTAATAGTAAAGTTGTTATTGATGAACTTTGCAGAATTGTACCTCAAATGTTAAATAAATCTAGAAAAGCTTTGAGAAATTGGTGTTATAGATTTTTTAAAAGACATAATTATCCTTAAATCTTTTCTTTTTTTTTTTTTTTTTGAATTTTATATTTTGGTGTTGTAAAAAATTGTTTTTTGGTTTTTTTTTCTGAAGCTTTTAAACTTAAGATTATATTATGTTTTTAATTTTTTTTAACTAATGAAATTGTTTTTTAGTTTGTTTTTGATAATTATTAAGATATTCAAAATTTCTAATATGAGATATTATAAAGGGCTTTTACATTTTTTTAGATATGAGAATTAATAAATTATTAATTTTTATTATTAATATCTATTTATAATTTTAATTAATTGAATTTAAATAAAAAAATTGTAAAATTATACTTAAATTTTTTAAAAAGTAAATTAATATAAATTCTAATTTTTAGAAAGGGGAATTATAAAATAGATTAAATATTTTAAAAAATATGATATAAATCTATGTGTGTTTTTTTTTTTTTTTTATTAATAAAAATCACACAAAGTTAAAATTTATTATTTTTGAAATTTTTAAATAAATATAATGTTTTAATTTATATTAACGTCAATATTATTTTTATATTCTATTTTAATCTTTTTATTTAAAGAATAAGTTTTATTAGACTTAATTAATTCTTCAATTCTTTTATTCATATCATTTTCATTAATATTATTAGAATAATAAAATATACCAATTCTTTTAGGATTAATCACAAAAACATTTTTCATATAATCAATAACTTCATTATAACTTTTTATAGTGTCTAAAACTTTTATTAATCTTTCTTCTTTTTCAAAGTCATAGTTTTTATAAATAATTTCATCAAAAATTTTTTTAGTTTTTTCATTTAAATTATTTTCATTACTATTAAATTGATATTTAATAGAATTTTTAATTTCATTAAAATCATTATCACAATTTTTATTAATTGCTTTTAACACAACCTCATTAATTAAATCATCAATTTCATCAGGAAATTTTTCTTCTCCTTGAACAATAATTAAATAATATTGTTGATTTAAAATTTCATAAGGTGATCCTTTAACAATATAACCTAATTGTTTATTTGTTCTTAATTCAGTGAAAAAAATATTTCCAATACATTTTGTAAACATTTCCATATAAATTTTTTGTTTATCAGATTTTTTTTCAAATTGATAAAAGATACTTGTTACATGGTTTGACTCTCCTTTATATTTATTTTGGAAATAATAATTAATTACTGATTTTTGTTTTATTATTTTTTGATTTATTTCTTTAATTATTTTCTTTTCATTATTTATCATTTTATTATATAAAATTTGGGATAATAATTTACTTTGTAATTTTGATGTTACACCATGTATTAAAAGACTTATATTTAAATTGTTTTTAAAGTCATTAAAAAAATCAGAAAAATTATCAAAAGTTATTAAATTTAATTCAGTATGAATTAAATCATCTGTGTTAGTTTCATTATCTATTATAATTTTATTAAATAAATCTAATGTATGTCTAAAAGCTAATTCTGATTGTCTTTTTGCTATTAAGGAAGGTACTCTTGATTTTATTTGATTAAATATTTTTTCTTCTATTTTTTCTGAAAAAATTATGTTTTTTAATTCATTTAATATTTTTTCTGATAAATCACTATAACAATTAATTTTAAATATAATTTTATTCAAATGTGTTAATATCTGAATTTCATTTCCATTTCCTTTAGCATCAAATAATAAATAATCTGTTAAAATTTTATAATATTGAACAATCATAAAATTTAACATTGCATTTTCTATTTTATATGTATTTGATGTAATTGAAATATAAATATTTTGTTTTGGGATTTTAAATGAATTATCAATTTTAAAATAAGCATAAAATCCTTTTTTATCATTAAATTCATCTAAAATTTGAGGTGAATAATTTTTAATTTCTTCATTAAATTCATTATCAACACAATTTTTATTTATTTCATAACATGGTAATGTTATATTTTTTATCTTAGTTATATATTCATTTCTTTCTCTTAAATGAAATTGTATATTATTTAAAAAAGAAATTTTAGAATTTATTTTCTCTGAATTTTCTTTTAATTCTTTAATATCATTTTCATTTAATAATGAAACGTAATATTCTCTATTATAATAAGGTAATATTTTTTTAACATGTTTTTCAAAATATTTCGTTTTACTTAAATCATTTTTTGTTCCTAAGATTATTACTGATTTATCAATTGAAATTTCATTTAAAAAATTTTTAATAATATCTTTATCATATATTGCATGTAAGTAATTCCCATATAAAATATTTTCATCATTATATATAAACATATTTAATGAAAGTTCAATAACTAAATTATATAAATTTTTCATTTGAAAAAATTTAAATTCATTATCTGAGTTTTCTTTTTTTTCATTATAAATTCCATTATCAATTGGAACATTTTTGATTAAATTAATGTAACTAAAAATTAATTTAATAATATCTTCGTAATGTTTAATTCCTTTTTCAGTTAATAACACTCCTATTTTAATAATAGAAAAATCTTTAAACATTTCTTCAACATAAATTTTAATTTCTATGACTAATTCATTTTCTTTTAAAATATAAATTAAAGAGCCTGGTCCTTCATAATTAAAATAATAAAAAAAATAATCTTGAGGTTTAGTTTCATATAACTTATAAAGAGAATCAATAATAAAATAAATTGATAATAAATTTTCTTCACCTGAAGGTTTAAAAAACATAATTTTTGGAATTTGTCCTTTTTCATAAACTGGAAATTTTACTCCTTCTAAAGACTCTTTAAAATAAATTAATTCATTATTATTTTCTTTTTTAATAAAATTAAAATTATTATAAATTTCTTTTTCCATTTCTTTAATTGTTAAATTTGAATATAATACTAATTTCATATTTTTAGGTAAATAAAAAGTATTAAAAAAACTGAATAATTCTTTTTGTAAAATAGTAGTATTTATCCTTCCCAAAGTATCATTATTTCCACAAGAAAATTTCCAATATGGATTTTTTTCACTTCCTTCTCTTCTTAATAGGAAATCAATAATCCAATTATTATTATTAATATTTTTAGAATGTTCAGAATTTACAGCATTAATTTCTTTTTTAACAAATTTAATATCAAATAAAGGTTGATTAAACATAGATGAAAAAATATTAAAAACTTCACTAAATCCATTATTATTAACTTCAAAAAAGAAAACAGTTTTATCTTTTGAAGTATATGCATTATAAATACCTTGAAATTTACTTAAAGTATTACTAAATAAATTTTCTTCAGGAAATTTATTATTACCTAAAAATATCATATGTTCACAAAAATGAGCTAAACCAGGAGTTAAATCATTAAATGATCCTACATTTACTGCAAGACTTGATGCTGATTTTTTGGTTTCTTTTGATGAAATTAATAATACTTTTAAATTGTTTTTTAAAGATATTATTTTATATTCATTTTTATCTGCTAAAGGCTTTTTTATATTTATTTTTGGTTCTTTTGATTCTTTTGAAATTTGAAATATTAAAAAAGAGAATATTATTATTACTATTGAAATTATAATAGATTTTTTATAATTTCTTTTCTTTTCTGTGTTTTCTTGATATGAATTTATTTCAACTTTTTTAAATTTCATTTTTTTATATTTTGATTAAATAATTTAATTATTTAATTTAAAATGACCATATTTTAATTGTATTATCCCAAGAATAAGAAATAACACTTCCATCATTAAATTGAGTAAATCCAATAATACTATTATTATGAGCATTAATAATATTTTGAACACATTGTAAACTATTACAATCAAAGATTTTAATATCTTTACATTTTCCACCAGTTAAAAAAACTCCTTTATTAATCATAACCAAAATTCCGTAACAAGTAAATCCATTATTAACTTCATTAATAATTTTCATTTCATTAATACTTATAATTTTAATTTTACAATCTCCTTTTCCTCCAACAATAATTTTATTATTATCCATTCTTCTTAAAGCATCACAACTTAAACAAATAGCATCATTAATTTTATTTATATTTTCATAAGTATTATAATTCCAAAAATATGTTCCATCCCAACCAGCAGAAATTAATATATTTTTATCTTCTAAAAGTAAGATTGTATTTACAAAAAATTTATGCATAAAAGTTTTTACACATTCATATTTTTTTTTATTTTTATTTGACCATATTTTAACTGTTTTATCATATGAACATGATATAATTTCATTATTTAAATTATATATTACTTTAAATATAGTTTTATTATGTGTATTTGTTATTGTTTCAATACATTCAAATTTATCAGTTTTTTTATTCCATATTTTGATTGAATTATCAAAAGAACATGTTGCAAAATTATTTTCATCTTTGATACTTACATAATATATTGAATCATTATGTGCATTTTTTATATTTTGAATATTTTCATTATTTTTATTCCAAATTTTAATTGATTTATCAGAAGACACAGAAACAAAATTTCCAGAAGGAAAAACTGAAACTTTAAATATTGCATCATCATGTGCTTCAATTGATATTATTTCTTTTAATTTTTTATCTTTTTCTTTTTTTAATTTATCATCTATTATATTATTATTATTTTCATTTTTATTTTTTTGTGTTTTTATTTCTTCTATTTCTCTTTTTAAATCTTCAATTTCTTTTTTTAAAAATTCATTTTCTTTTTTTAATGAAATATTTTCTTTTTCTAATACTATTATTCTATTTTCAATAGTTTCTAATTTATTTAAGATATTTATAATATTTTGACTATTTATATTATTCTCTGTCATTTTTTTAAAAGATTTAAATTTATATTAATTAGGAAAAAATAATTAAATATTTTTTTCAATTTCTGAAAAAAATTTTTTAACATTAGATAAATAAATATCATCTATTTAAATGTTTAAATGATGTAAAATTAATCTATACATCAATAGAATTATTCAAAATATTTTCATTAATTAAATCAAATTTACCACAAATTCTTTTTAAATAACTAAACATTAAAAAAGTTACAAAAGAGACAGGAATAATAATTTTAAAAATTAATACAAAAGAATAAGATAAATTCATAGGAATGATAAAATAAGGAATCATTATTATTCCAATAACCAAACAAATAAATACTAATCTTTTTAAAGATTTAATTAACTCAGTGTCATTCCATCTTTTATTTTTGTTATCAATATTATCTTCAAGTAAATTAATTTCATTATCAGCATCATAATTAAAATTATATCTTTTCCAATTAGAAATATTATTATGAAAAATGTAATAAAATTCAACATAACAACCAATAAAACTAGTAATAACAAAAATAAAAGAAAAAATACAAGTAAAAGATTCATGTTCAAATTTTTTTATATTTGGATAACCAGGACATTTCATTTGTAAATTTTTATCATATTCATTTATTTTAAATGAATCAGGATGAATTAAAAAATAAGGAACACATGAAATTATTATTAAAATAAATCCCCATAATATAAATTTATATAAATTAGAAATAGAATAATACAATTGATTTGAATCATTTGAATTTAACTCAATAATATAGAACAATAAATAATATAAAGAAAGTCCAAGACAAAAGCCAAATAAAATTTGATTAATCGAATGAACTCCTAATAATAATCTACTTAAGCAAATACAAATAATAAAAATAAAAGTAAATATATAAGATTTTTTTTTTTCTTCATTCGAAAAATTTTTATTTTGAAAAATATAAATTTTATAAAACGTCAAATAAAAACAAGTTGAAAGAATAGAATGTGTACTTGGATTTCCCCATCCTCCTTCACAATTAAAAGCAGAAACATTAATATCAGTCATAAAAGGTCTTGGAGATATATAAATTAATTTTAAGAATCCTCCTAATAAAGAACTTAATCCTGCAGAAATTACTAAAATTAATGTTTTATAAGTTGATGAAAAATTATATGATAAAAGTAAAACTAAGAATTGTCCATTTTCAGAAGCAAAAAATGAAAAAAATTGTCCTATTGGATATAAATAATATAAATATTTTTGAATAAATATTATAAATGATGGTGATAACGAATAAAGACATTCTCTAAAAAAATATTCTATTAGAAATAATAGTAATAAGAATATAAAATATATTTTATGTTCTTTTATTTTTGATATTAAAGATGTTTGTTCTTCTATTTCATCTGATTTAGAATATAAGTTTTCCATTTTTTTCAATATTTGTTATTTTATAATTGATTAATTATTATTTTTTTTTGTTTTTTAAATTCAATTTGGATTTTTATAATTGGGAAAATTAAATTTTTTCATTTTTTAAATTTTGGGAAAAATCAAAGTAAACAATTTATTAAATTTCAATTTTCAAAGAATAAATAATAATAAATTAAATACAATCAATTAAATTAATTAGAAAATAAATCAATATTCAAATAAATAATTCAATAATATAAAATAATAAGATAATACGAAAAATAAAAAGACTAAATAATAGTAAAATATCCTCCATAAAAAAAAAATAATCAAAACTCTTAAATATATAATCCAATTAAAAAATAAAAGACACTTAAAAAGTTTAACAAAAAAATTTATAGAATGAAATTTAAAAAATATTCAATAGATTTTAAGCTTCAAATAGTTCCCTTAATTCCAATATTAGGATATTACGGAGTATCAAAAATATATGGAATAGATAGAAAAAGTTTAAGAGAATGGAGAAAAAGAAAAGATCAACTTGAAAAAATGAAAAATAAAGAAACTTCATTTAGATTACCAGGTGGAGGTACAAAACCAAAAAATCCAGAAATTGAAAATGAAATTGCTAAATTTTTATATAGATGTAATGAAATTGGTATTCCTACTACTACTGGAATGATTATTGATGAATTAATTAGAATTCAACCTGAAATGAAAAATAAAGAAAGAAGCAGTTTAAGAAAATGGTGTTATAGATTTTTAGGAAGATTTAAAGCTAATAAAATAGATGTTAAAGATTAGTTTTAATATATTTTTTTTTTTATTTTTCTTTTACCTTGTTATTAAGGTACCTAAAAATAATTATTTTAATCTTTCTTTATAAGATGATTTTATTTAGGGATATTTTTTTTATTTTTTTTTTTTTTTTTTTTTTTTTTAATTATTTTTTTTTATTGTTTAATTAATAATAAATTATTTTTAATATTTTAAAAAAATAATATTTTTTTTATTTTTAAAAAAATAAATTTATTTTTGAATTATTTTTTTTTATTTTGTCATTCATAATAAATTGTTTTTAAGATTTTAGAAAAATAATATTGTTTTTAGTTTTAAAAAAATAAATTTATTTTTCGTGATTTTCATTTTTTTCATTACTTTTTTATTATTTTATGGGGTTTATTTATTTTTTAAATTTATACCTTAATTAATATGTAATTTATTAGATAAGAAGTAAGTTATTTAATTAATTATTTTTTCTGAATCTAAAAACCCTTAATTATTCCTCATCATATGGTAAAATTTAAAATTATAATTTCAATCATTATATAATTCCCCAAAAATTTTGATAATTTTTTTAATTAAAAATCATTTTAAAAACAAAAATTTTAAATATTAATTAGGTTCCAATAATATAAAAATAATATATTTTTTTAAATAAAATAATTAAGTTTCTTTATATTTTTGTATTATTTTCTGGTTGAAAAAATAAATTATTAATTTTTCTTTGGGGATGATGAAGGAAATTATTATTTTTATTTATATTAAATTTATTGTTGGGAAAATTTTAATTTTTTAATTTAAAAAAATGATTATTTTGAAGTTAAAAAAATAATTAGATGTTTAAAATAATTTTGTTTCCCTTACTAGTATTTTATTTTATTTAAATTATTATTTTAAATTTTTTTTTCTTTTAATATAATTATTCATCTCATTTAATTCAATTATTCTATTAATATTGTCATTTATGATTATTTATTTGAAAAATATTATTTTCTTTTACTTTTTCATCTTTTTTCTCTGATAAAAATATTCTGGTTGTAATTATTTATCATTACGTTTTTCAAAAACAATGGAAATTATTGATTTTTCTGGCTCATAATGAAAAGAATTAAAATATAACATATATATCTTTTTTTTCTAAAGTGTTTTAAAAAAATTAGGTATTTATCAATATATTTAACTTAAAATATAATGATAATCTTTAAAAGAATTAATAGACAATAAAATGTATGATAGATTTTTCTCATGAATAGTGTTTATAAGGAAAATAATAATTATTGGATTCTTAAAAATTATAAGAAAAAATTAATTTACTGATAAAAACTATTATTTCTTTATAATTATTATTATATAAATATTAAATTAATTTTAATTTTTCTTATTTATTTGAAAAATCTATCTATGATATTATTTAGTATCCTTTTTTTAATGGACAAATTTACTTTTTTAATTTGTTATTGGATTAGCGAATTCAAAGCATTTCAAAAATTTATTTTTTAATTAAAAAATATAATATTATAATATTTATTTTTTTTAAATAAATTTTATTATTTGAAGAGTAAAAAATTAATCATAAAATTGAATAAAAATCCTTAAATACAAATAAATTTACTTTTAAATATATTTTTAAATTAATTTCCTTTCAGAAATATATTCAAAATTTTCTTCTAATTCATTAGCCCTGATTTTTCTTTTTTTATTAATTGTTTTTATTAAAATACCAACAAGGATGACTATAATAAATAAGCATATTATAGTTATAATTTTAAATAAATCATTTTTTTTTTCTTTTGAATTAATATATAAACCGATGATTTCTCTTTCTTGATCAAATATAATTTGATATTTTTTTAAAAATATAACACCAAAAATCCAATTATCGCGGAAATCTTTAGTTCTAAAAGTAATTAAAAAATATAATTTATTATCTTTCTTTAAAAATAAATCATTATAATCAAACTCAAAAGTATAATTCATAATTTTATCATAAAATTTTAATTTTGGAAAATCAAGTATATTAATATTATCATTACATTCATAATAATTCATTAACTCATTATGACTAAGTTTAAATTCACATAATTTTTTATTAATATAATCATTGAAAAAAATATGATTAATTTCTTCTAAATATTTTGAATTTCCAACAAAAGTTCCATAATTTATGGATATTATAATAGGAATTTTATTTTGTATTATTACTTCATTATTTATTATTTTATCTATTTCAAATTTCCATTGAAAAAAATGGTCAAATTCTAAACTTTTAGTATATTTAAAATCTCCTGAAAAAAAATTATCATTATAATTATGTGGATAATCCCCAATGATAATTTCTCCATAATTTTCTTTATAAAATTTAATAGTGAAAGTATATGAAGAAATAATATTGTTTTCTTTTAATTGATATAAAAAATTATATTTCTTTTTTTTTTCTAAAGTTTTTAACATTAATCCTAAACCAGAAGGAAAAAGATTTGAATTATTTTTATATTTAGTAGCATAAATAAAAGTTAAATTTGTAATTTTCACATTTTCTCCTTTTACATTTTTACATTGAATAATATCTTTTGATAGTAATCCACTATTAAAATCTTCTTCTAAATTAAATTCAATATTTGATGATGATTCAAATTTAAATGTAGATGATAAATTTTTATTGAATTCTTTTGGAATGTAAGAATCAGAAATATAAAATGTTCCTTTATTTAATGAAATAAAACTTTTTATTTTTTGCTTGGGTGTTCCAATTAAAATATTTGTATATATTAAGTTTTCTATTTTACTTTTTGAAAAATTAAATGGCTTTTCATCAAGGATTTTTTCAAATTTTATTACTAAAATTTCAAGTTTTATAATATTAATCAATAGGATAAATATGAAAAAATCCAGATTCATTTTACAGTTTTTTTATTTAATAAGTTATTTTTTTTTTTTCAAAAAATCAAATTTAATTTACTTAAAGAATTAAAGAATTATTTTTTATTCAATTCAAAATATATTTTTTTTATTTTTAATTTGTATTTAATTTCATTTATTTTCTTTTATTTTCAATTTATTAAATTAAATAAATTATTAAATAAATGAATTAAGCTTTGAATAATATTTTTTATTTTTAAAAAATATTATATTTTCAATCATTTTTTTTAGTATAAACTTTTTTAAAAGGCCATATTCCATAACAAGTTATTGTTATCTCAAATTTAATATTAATCCATTCTAAAAAAATTTGTTTTTTAAAATTTAATATTTTGTTTTTGGGATTTAATAGTAAATTTCACAATCAAGAAATTTAATTGAATAATTATATATGAATTATAAATTTAATATATAAGATGAATGAAAATTAAAAATTATTAATTATTAATTATTATATTACTTCTTTTATATCATTTTGAAATTTTTTTATTTTTAATAAATATATGTTTAATTTCTTCATTTTATTGTTTAGATATATTAATTATTGATTTATTAATAGTTTGATTTTTACATTATCTTTTATTACCAAATCAAATAAAAATAATACATAATCTTTTTTTCAAAAAAACATGAATATCACAAAGAACTTGGAAAAATACATTAAATTAATTTATATTCACTTTTTTTAGACAATTAAAATTAAATTATTTAATTATAAAATAGTAATTAAAATCTAAATTTGTGCCTTTTTTTAAAACTAATATATTTAATATATAATCCCTAATAAAAATAAAATATAAATAAGTGAAAAGAAATAAAATTATATGAAAGATAATAATATATATAATATATTTGATGAAGACAAAAATGAAAAAGAAACTGAAGAAACTGATAATTCAAACAATATAGAACAAAATTTTTTAGGTAAAAAAACAAATTATAGAAAAGATAATATTAGAAGTAAAATTATTAATCATTATTGCAATTTTATTATTAATTTCCTAAATGATTATGTGAAAAAAATTTTTGGTTTTCAAAAAATATTATTCATAAAAATAAATTATGAAAGTAAAAAAAATGTAAATGTGACTTCAATTAAAAATTTAATGAATTTAACAATTCATCAATTTTGTTGTCTTCCAATTTCTTCAAAAAATCCTATTTTTCCTCAAAATCACAATATAAACAATTTAAAAATAATTCAAAATAAGTTTGAGCATTCTTTCATTAATAAAAAATTATCTGATTTTTACTCCAATTATTATCTTCAAGATAATAATTGTTTAAAAGATTATGGAATTACTCAAAACACAAAAAATTTTAATAATTTATTAGAAGAATTCCAAGAAAATGAAATTTATAAAGAAAAACTAAAAGATTCTGGTCTTCAATTAATTAATGTTTTTATGAAAAAAAAACCAAGGATTAGAAGAACAAAAGAGAGCAAAAAAAAACAAATTTTAATTTATGATCGATTAGTTAAAGAAAATATTTACGTTCAACAAAAAGATGAAGATGATTTTTTTCAAAATAAACAAAAAAATATGGACAACAATATTTTTAAATATGAAGAATTAAATGATTCGCAAAATTCTTTTGAAGAAGACTTTTTTTCTTTTCAAAATATTTAACGATTAATATAATAAAATAATAATTTAACTATTAAAGATTAATTAACTTATATAAATAAATAGGCATTTTTTTAATTGTTTTTTAAGTTTGTATAAATTCACAAATAATAAAAAATATTTTAATTTTTTTTTTAGAAGAGGTAATAAAATTAATTAATTATTTTATTGATATCTGAAAAAATACCAAAATATATTTTTTCTAATTTATTTTAATTACCTTGATTTCTTTGAAATGATTTTATTTAAAAGTAATACTAATATAATTTTTATATTAATAAATTAAATTGTTAGATTATAAGATATATATTTTTATCCATTAATTAAAATTAGAATTCCATTCTTTCTTTTTTTTAATTTATAAATTTCTTTTTTAAGTTTTATATTTTTTCATAATATCTATTCTATAGAACTTTAATTTTAAATAAAAATCTCTTATTCATTTATTTTCATTTATTACTAGATTTCTTTATAATATTTTTCTTATTATAAAACAGGAAATATTAATTATTAGAATTAGAAAATAAAGAAATAAAATAATTTTAATCGAAAATTATAAAATAAATAAAATATAAAAATAATAAAAAAATGGGTTCTAAAATAGATTATCCATTTGATCATGAAAATATAAATGAAGAAGAAATAGTACTTCCATTAAATAAAACCTATGAAACAATAAATAATTCACATAAATCAAATTCAAAATATGTATATTTAAAATATTATTGTGAAAGAAAAAATAAAAAATTTATTAACAAAGAAAAATTTACTTTATTTAGATGTGATGTATGTCTTTGTATTCCATTTATTAGGATTGAACCATATATTAATAAGATAAATATTATATTAAAATGTAATTGTGGTGTAAAAAATATTAGTTTATATAAGTTAATTAAACAATATAAATCAAACCCAATAATTAATTTATGTTGTTCAAAACATTTGGAAAATGAAGCTGATAAATATTGTGTAAATTGTAAAATTTTTTTATGTAAATATTGTAATCTTTGGCATTCGAAAAAATTTGAAAAATTTCATCAAATAAAATGCATTGATTCTATATTTATAAAATGTATGAAACATAATAAATCTTATTTTGGATTTTGTAATTCTTGTAAAGTTAATATTTGTAATAGTTGCTATGAACATGAAAATCATTCAATTGTTGTTTTTGAAAGATATATAAAATTAATGAATATAAAAGAAAAAAAGAACAAAATATTAACTTTTGAAAATAAAATTATACCTTATTATTATGGTAAAAGTGATATTTTAAATAATAAAAATGAATTAATAAAAAAGTCAAAACAAAGAAATTTGGAAATTATAAATTTATTAAAATTTCTGAATTTTATTTATGATTATAATTTACAAAATTTAAATTTTCAAATATTATATAATATAGATATGAATTCTGTTTTCAATTATAAATATTTTAATCGAATATCAATGAATTTTAACTTAAATTATGTTATTATTCAAAACCCTCCTAAAATTTTAAATGCCAAACCACTTCAATATTATAATAATTATGAAATAGAATTGAAAAATAATACAGAAAAAGAAAAAGAAATTATAACATCAAAAACAATTGATTTTATATTATTACTTAAAAATGGAAATATATTATTATTTTCAAATAATATTATTTTATTATTTGAAGATGAAACCTTTTTGAAAAAAAAGGAAATTGAACTTGCTTCTGAACCAAAAAATATTGTAATATCAAAAGCATGTGAAATGTATAATAATGGAAAAATAATTTATATTTGTGATTTAAAATATGTTTTATTTAGTTTAATAGATTATTCAAATATAGAAAATATAAGAACCAATGTAATTATTAATATAATTTGCCTTCCAAATAACTATATCATTATTCAAGAAAATAATATATCAATAAATATTATTAAATCTGATATTAATGGGTTAAATATTTATGAGGAAAAAATTGAATTTGATAGACATTTAATAGGAAGAATACTTTCTATAAATTCATTTGAAAAGACTTTTGTAGTTGAAATGCTTCATGGAATATATAATTCATATAATAATGATACTTTAGTATTAAATAAAACTTTTTCTATAAATAATACACTTTCTTCTTCAATGCCTGCTATAAAATTTGATGAAAATACATTAATTACTTTTAATGGTGGATTGAATATTCATTATTTTAATATTCTAGATATTAAAACTATGCAATTTATTGCTAAGATTTATTTAAATTATAATTATTTTAATAGAATAAATGTATTTAAATTACCTGATGGAAATATTCTTATTTTAATGAATAATATAACTTTCTCTGTTTATGATGGTGTTAGTTATAATTTATTGATGAAAAGAAATATTTATTATTCTTCTTCTTCAATGATAATCACAAATAAAGGAAAATTAATTTGTGCTACAAAACCTTCTGATTTGAAAATATTTGAATATAGTAATTTATATTATAATTGATTTATATTTTTTTGATGATAAAAATTATTTAAGTTGAATATATGTGTTAAATACCATATGAATAAAATTATAATAATTGTTATTTAATTTCTTTTTCCATATTATTATGAGAAAAAATATAATTAACTAAATTTTTTTTGCTACACTTTTTTTTCAATTTTGTGATTTTATTATTAGAATAAACATTTTGAACTATTTTAATATTATATATTTAAATTATCCTTTCTATTATGAAAAAGATTATTTATCCTTTTATCTTAAAATCAGTTTTGAATTTATTCAAATATTTAATAAATAATAAAAGAAATCACTTAAATAGTAACACAGAAAATTTATAAAATCAATTAAAAATAAAAAACAAGAATTTTCGGTTTTAACTGATATAAAAATATTAATTAACTATTTATTTTAATACTTATATTTTAATATAATTAAATAGAAATTGATATGTATAAATCAAATTAGCAATTAATTAATAAATAAATAAAAAAAAACACCTAACAAATAAAAATTCAAAAAAAAAAAATGAAATCAATAATTATTCTAACATTAATAATATCAATATTTTCAGTTCATAAGAAATTTCATCACTTTTCTAACATGGATCAATTTCCATTTCCTGATAGAAATCCTGCAAATTTCAATATGTATTCAAATAAAAAAGAAAATGATAATGATTCCAATGAAGAAATGTCTGAACAAACTTCATTAGAAGAAACACCGGTTAATCAATTTAATAATTATCCTCAAAAAGAATTAGAAGAAAATGATTTAAATTTACCATTAATGAATAATTATAATATGGAAGAAATTATTCCTGAAAATGTTAACCCAGAATTAGATGAACCTTTAAATGATGAAAAAGATGATTTTGAAGAAGATAATAAATTTGATTTTTCTGGTTATGATGTAATAAATAATAAAAAAGAAGAAAAAGAAAAGAATAATAATGATTTTGATAAAATTAATATTAAATATGGTTTTGGAAGAAATAAAAATAATGCTTAAAGAATTTTTTATTCTTTTTTTAATAAAAATATTCTGAATATTTTTAATTTTTTTTTATTTATTTTATTAAAAAATTTATTTCATTTACATGCTTTTAAGAAGAGATAAATCACACTTATAATCTTATTATCTTTTGAGTATAATTCTTTTTTTTAATTAATTATCATGAAAAATAATTTTTATCATTAAAAATTAATAGAGACTATTTTTTTTTAGATAAAAGTTCATTTGCTATTTGTTTTACATATTTTCGATCATCTACTTCATATTTTTCGATAACTTTATTAAAAATATATTTTTTTTCGATAATCAAATAATTTCCCAAATTATTAATATCTTTTTTAATTAATTTTTTAAGAGGAAAATTTATATAATCACCTTTTTCTTTTGTTTTTAAAAGAAATATTTTCTTATAAATATCAGAAAGTTTTAGTTTTAAAAATTCATCTCCCCATTTTGACTTAGTCTTTTGTAAAAATATTTTATTCATTTTCTTGCTATTATATCTTGTTATACTTTCTGAAATTTCTAATTCACAAAATTGTTTTATATTTTTTTTCATCAGTTTATTAATAGAAATTTTATTCAGTTTTATTGGTTTAATATTTCTAAATCTAATATTATGATTAAATTTTTTCGAATTATTTAAAATACAAACAACCAATTTACAAAATAATTTAATAATTTTTTTTATAATAGTTGGCTTTAAGCTTTTCTTTCTATTTATTTTTTTTTTATCTTTAGAATCATGTGTATTATGTGTATTATTTTGATAATTATTTTGCATATCTGAGGCACAATCTAAATCACTGTTTTGAAATCTTTCGGGGTGAGTATGATTTTTATTCTCATTTTCTATTTCTAATTCATCCTTACATGCATAGAAGGATAATTTTTCATCATTAGAATAAATATCTTCACTCCAACCATCATTATCCATTTCAAATAATGAACCAACACATCCTTTGAAAGAAATTTTTTCCTCATTATAATAATTTCCTTTTTCAAATTTATCAGAATATGCATTGACGTAAAATTTTGCCTCATTTAAAATTTCCTCTCTCCCATTCGAAGAGCTTTTTGTTTCATATTCAAGCATTTGTTTTTTTTTATTTATATTTTTTTTTCTTTATAACATTTATACAAATCACATTCCTTTGATAAAAAAATTATAAAAATTTTTTATCTAAAAGATACGAATATTTGGTGATTAATCAAAATAATATTAAAATCATCATTACATTCGAATTAAACAACATTAGATTTGAATCTAATATTTAATCATTGATAACTTTTATATTTCACTATATATAAGTATTAATATGTCAAATTAATATTTTTAATAATATTTCTTCATTCATTAAAATTTGAATTATTCTTTCTATTTGAAGAGAATATTGTTCCATTTTCAGTTTCTTTTAAAATCTTTATTTATATGTTATACTACCTTTTTTTTATTGAAGAGATATATATTTTTTAATCTTGGTGAAATTTTGAATTACATTGCATATATCTATATTATGAAAATTCAATTCACTAATTCAAATTCTATTTGGCAGCTTATAAAATATATAATACTTTTATTTCTAATTTGACACATTTGAAATTTTAATCTGAACAAAAAAATTTAAATCAAAGAGCAATTTTGATTATGATAATTTTCTTACAAGAAATACTTATTTCACAATAAATAAATTCTCAATTAGAAAACTATAGGATAAAAGATGATAGTTTTTGTTTTTTTTAGAAGATTTTTAAATAAAAAATTTACAACTTGTTTTTGAAAAAAAAATCCAAATTAAAGCTTATAATGATATTTCTTTTATTGAAAAAATAAGAAAAGAATAACATCATTTCTAATTCTTTGAATCAAAACTCTTATATAAATGTGATATCCTTTATTAAAATACGACAACCAATCGGTAATTTTTTTTTTTGAAAGAGAAAAAATAATTCTTGATTTAAAATTTAGTTTCGTTTCATACAAATTATTTTATCAATAAATATATTCAGAAAAATAGCGAACTAAATAAAAGTTAAAAAAAAAAAAGGAAAGTGACATAAAAATGTTAATAATTTATAATATAATATTAATATTAAGTAAAAAAAAGGTTCCTTATTTTAAAAATTAAAAAAATTACTCATTTGATGCTCTTTTAACTTTAAAAATATGATTTATATTATTAACAATTAAAACAAATAACAAGCACAATGACAATTTTCATCATTATCTTTTTTTTGGTTTTCTTTTTTATTTCTTTTTTTTTTTTCTTGTATTTTAGCTTGAGTTAATTTTTTTTGTTTAATTGATTCTTTCAAACTTTCTAATTGTTTTTTTTTCCTATCTAAAGAATCTTTTAAATCATTAATATCTTCTTCTAATTTTTTATTTTCATTTTCCATAGATTCAATTTTATCTTTATTTATTCTTTCTTTTTCATCAACAACTCTTTTTTGATTTTTTACATTTTCCATTTCAACTTGTGCTATTTTTAAAGTATTGTCAATTTTTTTAACATTTTTATCATTCTCTTTATGCATCATATTGTTTATATATTCTATAAGAATTTTTTCTTTTTGTAAAATAAATTCAAAAGCTACTTTTTCCTTTTTTGGTCCCTTACTTTTTTCATTATAATCATTCAATAAATTAATAAAATCTTCTGTTATTTCATCTTTTACATTTGGCTTATATGAATTATTATATAATTTATTTTCCATTGGATGAAAACTTTCTGTTATTGTATTTGTACAAAATGAATTTGAATTTGTTGAATTTTGTTCTAATATTTTATTTTGAGTTGAATTAATTTGATTTTGTAATTTTTGTTTATTTTCGTCAAATAATTTTTTATAATTATTATGTTTAAATGTGTCTGCATTTAATTGAATGATAGAATCATAAATTTCTAAAGAATCAAATTGAATTTTTAATAATTTTTTTAATAAATCTCTTTGATTGTAAACGTTGCTTTGAGTTATTTTAATTGAATTTACTTTTTCTTTATAATAATTAATTGCTTTTTGGAAATTATCATTAATATCTTTTTCAATAACAGAATCCCAAGTATTATTAATATTAGGTATTTTTCCTGAATTAATTGTTTTAACAAATTCTTCAATTAATTTAGCTAATGAAGGACCAGTTAATTTTTTACCATTATATTTTTTAGGTAAAGCTTCTTTATATATTTTATCTTTTAATTTTTTAAATTCTAATTTAAATCCAGGTTTTAAATTATTAAAAGGTATTTCATTTAACTTTTTTAAATCACTTTCATTATCAACAGGTCTAATTAAAGTAACACAGTCTCTTTCAGGGAAAAATTTAATAATATTTTGTCTAATTAAATTATTATCATTACTATTTTTACCACATTTTTTATTTTTTAAACATAATTCTAAATATTCTTTACTTGAAATTTCTTCTCCAGTTTCAGGATGAATTTTTTCAAGAGTAAAATCTCTGATAATCCAAATAAAATTAGGAGCTAATTCAGTTAATAAATTATCTTTATCAATATCAGAATTAGTAGTAATAGCATTAGATAAATGAGCAGCTAAACTTAATTCAGAAATTCCATGTTCATCAATATTTGAATAAGTATTATATAAGAATAATGAACTTATTAAAACTACTAAAGCAAATATTCTTGAATCATATGTTTTTGTACTTTTATCTGTACTGGATGTACCTTCAGAATCTAAAAATATTATTTTTGCATTTCCATTTAATGAATTTTTATAATTCCCCCATAACCATATTCCTTTTGTACATGATTGTAAAGTTGATGCTACTTTAAATCCTGAATTTTTTTTTCCTATTAAGTCCAAGAGAAGATTCATTAAATAACTTTTACCTGTACGTGCTTTTCCTACAACACTTACTATTATTATTTCTTCTGTTATTGAATTTAAAAATGATATTGCTTCAGGATTCACTTTGAAACCTCTTGAAAAATCTATTAATTGTATTGGTTCATCTATATATTTAAATTGATTTTTATTCATTTGATTAGTTTTTTTTTTTAGAATTGAATTTAAAGATTCATTTAAGCTACTATCTGGATCTGCTATATCATCTATTTCATACATTTTTTATCTCTTATTATTTTAATGTTTTTATTTTTTATTTTTAAATTTAATCATAAATGGAATTTCGTTTTAAAGTAATTATTTTATAAAATTCATTTATTGAAAGAGACATAAAAGCATTTTGATTGTTTCTTAGTGTATTTTTCTCAGTTTTTAATTTCTTAAACTAAGAAAATTTTTTAATTTTTAAGAATAAATTCACTAAGTCATTCAAAAAAAAAATAAAATTCTTATAATGAAGAAATATTTTATTTCTTATATTATCTTTTTTCATATAATAATGAGTAAAATTGTTAACTTAAATTTCTCATTTATTTTTCCATTCATATTATTTTTATCTGTTTGAATTTGAATTTTCTTCTTTTTGAATTTGAAAAATTTAAATTATTATCTTAATTTATTAATATTTCACCTTAATATCTATTTAATCTAGAATCATATAATATTAAAAATTGAATATTTTTAAGGAAAAAAATTTATTTTCCATTTCCTGAATCGTATAATTGCTGTTTCGAAATTAATATATTTTGGAAGAAACCTTTTTATAAATATTAAAAAATATTTCATGTTTTATAAAATAAGAAAGAATAACTAAAAAAAATCTTAGAAAAGGAATAATATATTATGTTAATTTTGAATAATTCAAAAATGGGGAAAAAACATTATTTTCTAGTTCTTTTTTAAAAATAATTAATTTTTATTAAAAATAATTATTAATTAAATTATTATTATTTATTAAATTTTTTCATTATTAAAAATTGATTAAAGCCTAATTAATATTTTAAAATTTATATAAACTTTACATTTTTTTTATTTAAGTTGTTTTCTTCCATATTATTTTTAACTTTCAATAATCATTATTTATAAATTGTTTCCTAATTATTTATTTCCATTATTTTCTATTTATTTAGAATCAATAAATATAATACTAGAAGAATTTTTATTGTACATTTTACTTATTTTATATCTTTTTATTTGATTTTGGATATTTTTTTGATATTTCCTCTTAAAGTCTTTTTATTTAGGGTAAAGATTAAATTATTTTTACTTTCTAATTATATATTCGTCTATGAGGAAATAAAATAATTATTTAATATATAATATTATTATTATTTTTATTTTTGTTATTTTTTTTCATAATTTAGAACTTCTGATTTTTCTTATCTTAATTTTGATGTTTGAATGAATAATTTTGTTCTTTAAATAAAATTATTATACTTAATTTATCTTGAAATCATTTATTTAATATAAATTCAAACCTTAATTCCCAACCGTTTTTATTAAAGAAATTAATCCTTTTCTTTTAAAAGAATAATCCTTCATTTAAATTAAGTGAAAAACTTTAATCATATTCTTCTCTTTTATCACATATTTATTTATTATCACGTTAATTTTTCTTTTATTTTTAATATCAATTGTTTATTTTTTCTTTTTATTCTTTAAATTTATTTACTTCATAAAATCTCAATTTTTTTTCCATAATTTATTCCTTTTTTTAAATCTTTCTTTCTTATTTTTTACTATATATTTCATTTCTTTTCAACTTTTCATTTTTGACTAATATTTCATTTTCTATTTTTAATTTTTTCTTTATTAGAATAAAAAATAATTATTGAAAATATAAATTAAGAATATTTATTTATAAGAAGTTATATTATTAATAAATAAAAAGAATTATTTTTATTTTTTTAATACATATTATTATTCAAAATTTTTTGTGAAATGGGATTTAATTTTATTCCTAAATTCATATATCTTTGATTTTGACTTAAATAATTATATGGATTAATTAAATTTGGTTTTTTTTTGGAATTATGAATTAATTTATTTTGCGCATAAATATATTTTTTATTAATAGGTTCTTTAAAAGAAGGAGCATAATTTTTAATTAATCTATTCATTTCTTCTTCTTCATTATTAAGTAATAGTTTATATTTTTTGCTTCTATTATATCCATTATAATTTTGTTTTTTTAAATTTAAATTTAAATTAACAATTGATGAATTATCATAACTATTTCTAATATCTGGTAAAATTATCTTTTGATGTTTATTTCCATTACTATTATTTAAACTTAAATTTCTTAATATATTTATCCTATTATCCTTACTAATATCATCTTTTTTATTTCTTGTTATTATATTATATTTATTTATTTCTTTTTCCCTTTCTTGTTCTTCTAATTCTTTTCTTAATTTTAGTTCTTGTTCTAATTTCTCTCTTCTTTCTCTTTTTTCTCTTTCTTCTTGTAATCTTTTTTTTCTTTCTAAATCTATTTTTTCTCTCCTTTTTTGTTTTTCTTCTCTTTCTTTTTCTATTCTTAATCTTTCTTTTTCTTCCTCATCTTCTTCATTTTTATTATTTTCTTCATTATTATTATTATTTTCATTATAATTATTATCTTCATTATTATTATCTTTATTATTCTCGTTATTATTATCTTTATCATTATTATCTTCTTTATTTTTTTCTTGATTTTCTTCTTTTTTTTCAAAATTGTTTTTCTTTCTAATATAATTAGGTCCTGGTAAATTTCCTCCAAGAAACATTAAATTTTTAGGAATAACAATAGTTTTCAAAAGAGCTTGATCTTCACTTAAATCTTCACAATAATTTTTAAAAAATTGAATTCTTTTTTGAATAATATTATTTTTTAATAATAAATCACAACTAGGTCTTTTATCAGGATCAACTTGTAATAATAATTGAATAATATTACTTAAATCACTGGAAAATTGATTAGGAATTTTATTATATTGTCCTTTAGTAACTTTTAAATATAAACCTTCCATATTTTGAGCTTTAAAAGGAGGATGTAAAGTAATCATTTCATATAAAACACATCCTAAACTCCAAATATCACTTTTATAATTATATGGTTGATCTTTCCACACTTCAGGACTTGCATAATATGGAGTTCCAGTTTGAGTATACAATAAACCTTTTTTTGCTACTTTTGATACATTTAAATCTCCTAATTTTGCACTTCCATTTGAAAATAAAAATACATTTGCACTTTTTAAATCTCTATGTAATATTTTTAAATCATGTAATGATTTTAATCCTTTTATTAATTGAATTAATATTCTCCATATTTCACTTTCTTCAAATAATTTTGCTGTTTTTTTATTTTCTGTTATTTTCTGATACAAATCACCTTTATCTGCATATTCCATTACTATACCTAATATATTTTCTGATTCATCATAAAATGCTTCTTTGTAACTTATTACAAAATTACTTTTTATACTTGCTAATATACGAACTTCATTTAATGCATTTGTTTTTTCTTTTGTTGATAATTTTAGCAATTTTACTTTTTTCAATGCATAGATATTTCCATCATATAATCTTCTTACTTTTAATACTGTTGAATATGCTCCTTCTCCTAATTTACTTAAAATTTGGAAATCATTCATTTTTTTTTATTAAAAGTTTAATAATAAAAGTTCAATTAAAATATTTATTATATGTTTTTTTTTTTGGAAAAGAATGATTAATTTTTTTATATAAATTTATTAAATGATATATTTAATAAATTCAATAGATGTTCATACTAAAATTATTTTATCAGAAATTAGGATTCTTATGTATATTATATTAGGAAAATTATTTTTTTTCCTTTTTATATAAAGAATATCCTATAAAGGAAGGTTTTAAATTTATATAAGTTAACTTATATATATAAAATAAAAAAGAAAATATAATTATTATTAACATTTATGCCGGTATGAAATTATAAATTTTTGTTTTTTATTCAATTTTTTGAAAAATTATAAATTTATCATTCTTCAAAAGAAATAAAATATTAAAGAATGTTTTCCCAAATGTCTTATTATCAAAATTTATTATGTAAAAAAAGGGATAGATACTTTTTTGATTTCCAATGTCCATTAATATATCAAAATAATATAATTCAACCACAATTTATGAAAAATAAAATGTCCTCAAATTATGAATTAAAAAATAAAAATCTTGAATTTCATTGTAAAGATGGTTGTAATATTTCATTTAAATCTCTTCAAAAAAAAATTGCTCATCATAATAGATTAGATAATTATTGTAATCAAGAAAAAATAAATTTATATATTTTATTAAATGAGTTTCAAAATTGTATTAATAATTTAAATGAAAATAATCAATTTGATAATAGTAATGAATTTAGAGAAATGGAAAAACAATATACAAAAACTAAAAATTCAGTTTTTGATAAGAATCAATGGAATAATTTTTTAAACTAATTTATTTTATTTCTTTGAGAAAATATATTTTATTAACAATATAAATAAATAGATTTATTTTTAATTTATATTTTCAAGTTATAATCAATTTTTAAAATTTTTTTTATATAACATAAAGTTTAATTTATTTATTAAATAATTGAAATTAATTAAATAAAAATTAAATATTTATAATGTTAAAAATCAATTTAGCAAATTATAAGTATTCTTCTGAAGCAATAGGAGATTTTGTGAAATCTTCAAAAGTTAATTTTATTTGGGAATTTCAATTAGATGAAATTTTTCATAGAATAGAACTTAGATATTCAAGATTAAAAGGAAAAAGAGTTATTGTTGTTGATGGACATGAAATTTCTAAAACTTCAAAATTTAATCTTGATTATAATTTTAATTTTCCTCTTGGTAAACATTTTATTGGAATTACTCAAATGGATATTGATAAATATGAATTAAAAATTGATAATATTGAAATTGAAACATTATATTCTGAAATTAAAAAAAATGAATTTATACATAAAATTGATAATTTTTATGAAGATTATTCAGAAAATAATAAGAAAGATGAAGGATTTTTTTCTGAAAGAAAAAATAAAAATGAAGATTTAGATTTTGATTTTGATAATGGAAAAAATAACAGTGGGAAAAAAGATAATATCAACAAATTCTATTTTAATTCTGAAAAAAAACAAAATGAAGAAATTAAAATGAAAAAAGAAGATGTATTTGATATTTTTAATATTGAGAATGATAATAATGGAAATTTAAAAAATGATAATAATAATAATCAGGAGATTTTTAATTTTTTAGAAACAAATAATCAAGAAAAAAATATAAATTCTCTAAATGAAATGAAAAATGAAAATAATATAAATAAGTTATTTGATTTTAATGATATAAGCAAAAATAATAATAATAACATGTTTAATTTCAATTTAAATTCAAATAATATTAGTAATAATAATAATTCAAATAATTTATTTGATTTTAAATTAAATGAAAATAAAAACAATCAAAAACCATTTAATTCCAATAATAATAATTTTGATTTTTTTAATATGAATAATAATAATCAAAATTTACAAAATGTAAACATAAATCAAAAAACTCCCTTTGATTAATTTAAAAAAAATCATTAAAAAAATTTCAAAATATATATAAATAAAAAATTAAGTTTTAAAAGAATAAATAATTTAATCAGTCTAAAAATTACTAAAGTAATTCTTTTATTTTTTTTTCATTTAAATTTCTTAATATTGATATTTTATTATTAGATAACATAGAAAGAATTTTTGATTTTTCATTATAATTAAGGGAATAATTTTTTAATTCTTTTATATTATTATTTCTATATCTAACATTTTTTTTACTTTGATATAATAATCTAATTTCATTATAATCATTAGTAAAAGCAAAAGGAAGAGTTCCTAAATTTTTTTTTTCTCTTTTTATTTTTTCGGCGTAAGCGTTGTAACCATCTAATGATAAAATATTTGTTTTTAAATTATATCTTTTTTCTTCATCTATAAAATTTAAATTTTTCTTTTTTTTTATTTTTATATTGATTGGAAATCTTCTTCCAGATGAGTTAATTTTACTTGGAGTTTTATCTATAAAATTAGTTGATAAATTCCTTGAAAATGTAGGCAAGGAAATATCAATTGTTTTTTCCAAAGCAACACTTGAAGTTATACTTTGATTCTTATTAGTTTTTTTATCTTTATCTTTTTCATTTATTTTTAAATTTATTTTTGGTAACTTATTATTTTCAATTAATTTTGAATTAATTAAATAAATATAAATATATATTTGAGTTCTTACCCATTTATATATATGATTCATTCCTTTTGATAAAGGAATAAATCTTGGAAATTCTTTTCCTGTTGATAATCTATTTAAATAATAATTAAATTGTTTATGAGAGAAATTTTCATATTTTATATCTTTCATTTTTTCTATTAATGCTTGATAACTCATTTTCTTTTTAAATAAGGACCAATCCATATTTACATTTATTAAATAAGAAAATAACTCAAATGTATGTTTTTGGATATTTATTAATTGGTCATTTGAAATAAAATTTATAAATAACTCTAAAGTAAAAGCTTCTATTAAAATGTCTGATTCCTTTTTTGATTCCATATATTCAAATTCTGAAATTTTTATTTCTTTAAAAAAATTAATATTAACTTTTTTCCCTAATAATAATGATTCTTTTATTTTTCTTTCAGTTTTAAAATCCTTAAATTTATAATTATTCTTTCTTCTAGTAAAAGGATTTAAAGAAAAGGAAATTGAAGATTCATGTTGATTAATTTGCATTAATTAAAAATAAATAATTTAATTTTATATAAGAATTCAAAATATAAATTAATAAAAATAATATTTCCTAAAAGCTTTTATAATATTATTATTAATTTATGTATTATTTAAAAATTATTTTTTTCTTCATTGGTTATTCTTTCATCATCTAAATCATTAAATTTAGATAATAATAAACATAATCGATATTTTTCATTTTCATTTTTTTAATTCTTTTTTACTTTCAATTTCTTCTAAATTTTTTGTCTAAATTCACAAAAAGGAAATTTTTTTTCAATACAAAAAAACAATATTTAATATTTTCCTTTTAATAAGTTTTAGATAATGATGAATCAATTAAAAGTTATCAAATTTAATTGTCTTTCTTTTTTTGTTAATACATTATTTGATAATTGAAAGATTTTTAAATCCCTTTTCTTGAAATTTCTCTTAATTTTAGATTTTTTTCATCTTTATTTTTTATATTGTTAATTAATTTTTCAAATAATTTTTGTCTTATCAATTATTTATTATTATTAAAATAATAAACAATTATTTTCTCTTTTATTATTTTTATTATTTCTGATAATTTATTTTTTCAAATATTTAAATATATATTATTTATTATGAAATATTAATCAATAATTTTAATAGAAGTGAATAAAGTTATTTACTATAATTAAAAAGTTGTAAATTAAAAATTACTAAAAATAAACAAAAATTTTATAGAAAAAAACAATTTTTATATCATCTGATATGAAAAGAAAGATTACAATTTAATGAAAGAATTTAAAAATAAAAAAACAAAGAGTATATTCACAAAAGATAAGTTTCTTTCTTTGTAATAATTTTAATTGATTTTAAGGAAACAATGTCATATTTCCAATACTAGGTATATAAAATCTATATTTTTTAATATAATTCAAAAGATGTTATATTTTGCTAGATAAAATGATCAATAAAATGCATGTAAAAATAATGTCAAGAATGAATTTTAATTGGAAAAATTTATAAAAATTAGGATATAATAATTATTTAAATGAAAATTATGATTTAGATTATTTAAAAATAATAAAGAAGAATTTGAAGAATCAATATATTTAATTTTAGTCAATTAACAAATCTAAAAATCAATAAATTAAGTTTAGGAAAATTTTCAAATCTCTGAACTTTAGTTTTTTCTTTTTTCCTTCATATTTCCTTCATCGCCTTCATTTTCTTGTTTTTCTATTATATC
>JAJJLU010003597.1:0-47665 GCA_023807065.1 Isotricha intestinalis
AAGTGTATTTCTTTGATATACCATAATTAGATATAAAATGAATTAATTCTTTATGTAATTTAAAGATATTTATATAAAAAAAGGAAATTAAGAATAAGAATAAATGTAGAAATTAATTGAATAATATATATAAGACTGAATTAAAAAAAAATAGAAGATTTACAATAAAGATTTAATTGGGAAAGAATTATCTGATAATACTAAATGAGATTCTTATGGAAATTAAATAAGTTTAAATGAAGATTACTTATAAGAGATTAATATTTTATATTTTATTATTTAGATTTAATTATTAATCAAATTTAAATTTTTCTTTAAAAATATGGATTTATTTTCTAATAGAATAATGAATAATAAAATGAAATTAAAGATTAAGACTTTTAATGATATGAAAAATTCAAATTGTGAAAATAAACAATTTCCAAATTTAAAACCTTCTTCTTCTAAAAATAATTTAAAAAAAAAATCTTATTCTTTTGGAAATAAAAAAGTAGAAAATTCAAAAATTCATATTAAAATAGGTTATGAGAAAGAAAATAATGAATTAAAATTAAAAGTAGAAATATTAGAGAATGAAATAAAAAAATTAAAAAATGAAAATAATGAATTAAAAAAGAAATTAGAAGATGAATTTATTCCAAGAAATAAAAAGAAAATAATATTAATTAATCATTCACGAATTAAATTTAATTCTTTTAATGATTATTCTTCAATAAATACAACAACAACAAAAATTGAATCAAAATTAAATTCTGAACAAAATAGAAAAACTGAAAAAAATATTCCTAATTATAAAACTATTGATCATAATATTAATGATAAATTTAAATTAATTCAAAGTAGACAAACTTATTCTTTAAATAAATATCAAAGTTATTCTAATATTAATGAAATTATGAAATTTGAAAGTAAAGATTTTAATAATAAAATGGAAATTATTAGAAAAAGAGCTTTAAATTTATTTGAACATTATAATAATCTTTTGCAAGACTATCATCATTAATTTATTTATTTATTTTTTAATTAATTATTTAACTTATTAAATATTTAATTTTTTATCTTAATGTCATTTTATAAAAAATAATGTTTAAACAAATTTTTTAAATTATAAATTATCTAAGAAGCTAAACTTAATTTTGATTTAGTATATGAATTAATAAAAAGCCAATAACAAAAATGTTGAATAATTTCAATTAATTCATTTCTTTCTTCTTCATTAAATTCAAAGAAATTATTTTTTTCAAGAAAATTAGAAAAAAACTCATTACATTGTTCAGGAAAAATTTCTGCACTTTCAATAGTTGAAAATTCCTTTTCTCCATATTTAGTACTATCTTTTTCAACTTGAATTCCATTTATACATTCTCTAAATAAAATAATAAATTTTAAAATGAAAATGAAATAATTTTCATTTGTTAAAGGTAAAACAAAATCTAAATATTTACAAATAATATCGTCACAAATTTTATCATTTAATTCCCTTTTTTCTAATAAATAACTTAATATAGGATTTTCTTTAGGTTCATTAATATTTTTTTTTAAAATTTTCCCATATTTTTTATATATATTTTCAAAAACTACATTAACTACATTTTCTTTATTAATTTCATTATCATTTTTTTTTCTTTTTTCTTCATCAAAATAAGGATTATATTGTGTTTTTTCATAATTATTATTATCATTTGCATCAACAAGCTATTAACTAATTAAATAAATATAAATTACATATTTTCTAGGTCTTCCTCTTTTTCTTTTTTCAATGTTTAATTGTTTTAAAATATCAGAATGTTTTGTATTCATATGATTATTTAAAGCAGGTTTACTTAAATATGAATTTATACAATATTCACATTTATGTATTCTTCCTTCTTGTTCATGTTTAGATCTTCTATGTCTTTCTATATTTATTATTTATTTTTTATATATTACTTTTATCTAATAATTGCTCTTGGGTCAATTGAATGTTTGAAGTTAATTGAGGTTGAGTCATTTGGTTTTGATTTGAAAAGTCTTGAACTATAACATCTGGTTGAAGAAGGGAATTATTCATTTAATTTAAAATTTATTTTAAAATTAATATATTATAAATTATTGGTAAGATAGATAATTTTTTTAATATTTTATATATTTATATATATAATAAAAAAGAAAACATATTTTTATCTTTTTATTTCAATGAATATAGAAAAAACAGATTAAAAAGGGAATAAATTGATTTACCAAATTTGTCATAGATAATATTGATTTTTATTTAATTATAAAACTTAAAAAATAAAAATAAAAATAAATAAAATATGAAAAACTTATATGCAATAAATCCAAATGATGTAGATTTTCTAATAGGAAATTATAATAAGAAAATCAATAGAAATCCTATTTTAATTTATAAAGAAGATCTTTTTCCAAAAATAAATTATAGACAAACTTTAAGGACTTTTAAAAAAAAGCAAATTAATATTCCAATGTTAATGAATAATACATTTTTAGAAAAAAATAAAACAAGATTTAATTCAAATTTTATAGAATCAAGTATAATAATAGATAAAAATGCAAAAAATAAAAAGAAATATAATCCAAAAGATTATTTATTAAGTATTAAATATTTTAAATTTTTAAAACAAGAAGATTTAAAAGAAGATAATTATTTTGAAAGAATATATTGTTCTGAAAGTGATTCTGATGATGAAAATTATATGATAGAAAAATTAAGAGCCAAAAAAAAATTTAAAGAACAAATAGAAAATGTGGATTTTGATAGACAATTAAAATTCTTAATGGAATTAGATAATATTCCAAAATATATTTTACAATTAAATGCTGAAAAAATAATTCATTCTATAGAAAATAAGAAAAATTATAAAACTGAAAGACAAGATTTAGTTATTCATAATATTTATTTTGATTGGATTTTATGTAAAATTTATCATCAAGTAGAAATTAGAAATAAATACAATGAAAAAGTATCAGTTCAAAATGTTTTAAATTTACTTGAAAAAGAAATTACAAAAACTCAAAATAGAATAATTAAATATATTGAAGAAAAAAAAAAATTAAATGAAATAAAAAATAAAAATTTAAAAAAACAATTTTCATTAAATTCAAAAGATACTCAATATGATAATGAATATAATTTTTTTAATAAAAAAGATAAAAGTGATTATATTAATTATATGAGATTAAATAAAAAATATAAATTAAATAAAACATTAATAGAAAATTTAGAAAATTCAAATGAAAATAAAGACGAAAAAGGAAAAATAGAAAAATTAATTTTAGAGAAATTGATAAAAAAAAAATCTCAAGGAAGAGGAGGATTTCTTAATAAAACTTCTTTTGAATATTCATCTTTAGATAAAAGTGATTATTCAAATAATTTTAATATATTAAATGCAAATAAATTTCTTAAAAAAAATAAAAATAATATAGATGATAAAGAAAGTTTATTATCAACATTTAATTCTTTACTTTTTCCTTCTAAAAATAATAGAAATAGTAAAAGATTAAATGATGATTGGTTAAGTTATCAAAATTCAAGTATATTAGATGAAACTAAAAGAACTACAAATACTTATAATTTTAAAACTTCATATGATGAAGGTAATAAAAAATTTAATAGTAATTTTTACATTGTTAATGATGATGAAGAAGATAATTATAAAGATAATAATTATGATAAAAAATTAAGTGATATTGTTAGAGATAAAATCACTTTTAATGATGAAAAAAATGAAAAAAAAGAAATTCAATATTTAAGTGATGAAGAAAAAGAAAAAGATTATAAAACTGAAATTCAAAATGAAGATGTTTTATTTGGAGAAAAAGTTATTAAAAGAGGTAAAAGAAAAAGTAAAAATAAAAAAGGAAAAAAAAAGAAAAACATTATTAATAACAGTGAGAATGAAAGTGATAGTGGTAAAATTAAGAAAATAAAGTTAAAGAAAAATCAAATTACAAAAGAAGAAATTGAAAATAATAATAATGAAGAAAACAAAAATAATATAAATAAAGAAAATAATGAAAAGAAGGAAAATGATAGCAATGAAATAAATAATAATAATGAAATAAATAATAGTAATGAAATAAATAATAATGTAAATAATAATGAAAAAAATATAAATAATAAAAAAGAAAATAATATAACTAATAATAATGAAAATCAAAATAACAATAGTTTAAAAAAATCAAAATCTTCAAAAAAAAAAAAAAGAGTAAGTACAGGAGAGAATGAAAAATCTGCTTCAAAGAAAAATTCAGAGAACAAAAAATTAAAATTAAAAACACTAGAAAAAATGGATTATGAAAAAAATGAAGAATTAGAAAAAGAAGATGAAAAGAAAAAAAAATTTGATCAGTTTTTAGAAAATTTAAAAAAAGTTTCAAATTATAAAAGTTCATTTAATCCTTATATAATAACAACAAAGAGATTAAACACAAGAGAACAAAATGAATTTTTAAGGAAAATTTTTTTTAAAAAGAAAGAAAAAGAAAAAATACATTTAATTCCAGAAGAACAACTATCTAAAGTAAAAGAAGAAGATTTAATAGAAGAAAATAAAAAATTAATAAGAATAAAAATGGGAGATGAAGAAATGAAAAAATTTATTTATGAACATTCTTATTTATTTAATAATAAAAATGAAGTTTATTATGATTTAAGAGAAGAAGTATTAAATACTTTAGCTGAAAAAAATAAAAAAGAAAATGAAAGTGGACGTGAATATTATAGTGATTATAGAGTAAAATATACTAAAAATAAAAGAAAAAAGAAAAAAAGCAATTATTATTTTGAACATAATGGTTTGAAACTTATTTTAAATTTTGATTTAAATAAATTTAATATTGAAGATGATGATGATAAAAAAAAAAGTGAAGATGAAGAAGAAAGATTAAGAGAATTATCTTATGAAGTAAGATTAAAAAATTTTTTTGAAAAAATACAAAAATTAAAAAATGAAGAAGATTATGATTTTTTTGAAAAAGAATTAGATGAATTAATTAAAGAACAAATTGAAAATAGTGATATGGGAAAAAATAAAAGAAGAGAATTAAATTTAAAAAATTTTAATGAAGAATTAAATTCTAACAGGAAAGAAAAAAGTATAATGAAAAATAAATATGGTAATTTATTATTTAAAAATCCTTGTGAATTTGAAACAAAAAAAATATAATTTTTAAAAAGTATTTCATAAAATTTATTTCATATATAATTCTTATTTTAAAATTTCTATATATTAAAAAGTATGAAAGCATTCTTATTAATTTTCTATAAATAATAAAAATATATCATATAATAATATAATCAAAAAACAAAGAAAAAAAAATTAATTATCAGTAAAATAGTAAGCATTTAAAATTTCTTCCATTTTACTTTTTTTTAAAGGTTTAGGAACTTCTTCAACTATACATTGAATATCTTTTAAACTTTTAATTAAATTTTCTTCAATATGAGCAGAAACAATAATAATTTTAAAATTACTATTAATTTCTTTATTATTAATCATTTCTTGTATTTTTTTTGCAGCTTCTAAACCATTCATAATAGGCATCATCATATCTAAAAATAATAATTTATAATATTTTTTATTACAAGCACAATTTATTTTATTTTTATTTATAATGATATCTAAACATTCTTGTCCATTGGAACTTGAATCTGCATTTAAATTAAATTTCTTTAACATATTTTTTATTGTTATTATATTAAAATTCTCATCATCACAAATTAAGATATCATTACAATTACATAAAGTTATTTTTGGATTATCTAAACTTGATAAATTTTTTTTATGTGTGATTTTTGAATCTTTTCTTTTAAAAGTAAATTTATCAAAATTACTTTCATCAATATTACTTATATTATTTATATCATTATTTATATTATTTACAATATTTTTAATATCTGAATTTATTATTTGAATATTATTATTTTCTATAGTAGGAGTTTTATTTATTACTTTTTTTAATGAATATTCATTTATTTGATTTTCATTTTTTTTTTCAAAATTTGATTTTGAATTAGGTCTTCCTAATTCAAATTCATTTAAATTATATTTAAATCTTGAAATATCTTGAGTTGAAAAATTTTTTTTATGTTTTGATGCATAATATATTAAAAAAGGTCTTATATCTTCACTTTCATATTTAGTATGAATTATTTGATTTGAAAAAGGATTTTTTTCATTTGCTACTTTTACAAACGGATCTTTCTCTAATTTAATTATATCATTTGGTTCTGGAAATGGTTTTATTCTTATTTTATTATTTGATTTATTATTCTTATGAGAAGAATTTTTATTTATATTATTATAATTATAATTATTTATTGAATTGTTTTTTAATGTTTTTATTGAATTTTGCAATATTGAAGTTGAAGAATCAATTAAATCATCATTATTATTATTATAATGAATATTTTTATCAAAAACTAAAGATTGTAATTTTTCACAAATTAAAATTTGTCTATTAATTCCATCTAAAACATTGTTTTTTTGTTCAGATGTAAATTCTTCAAGAGAATCTTCTTTTTCTATTATTTCTTTTGAAAAAGGCAATATTAATGTTATTATATTATCATCATCATCATTATATATTTTAATATCAATTTTTAGTAAATCACTTAATTTAATTAAAAACTCTTTTGTCATTTCATTTGTTTGAACACTATTTGAGAAATTAAAATCTTTATTATAATTAAATAAAATATCATCTATTATTTTACTTCTTCTTTTGAATGATTCTGATTTTTGAATTTTTTTCAATAAATCTTTTTTTTTCACAAAATTCATTTTTACTTTATTATCTTTTGTTATTTTATATGATATTGAAAATCCATTTTTTTTTTGAATGTTTCTATAAATATAATTAAATATTCCTTTGATAAAATTTTTTAAATGAACTTCATTTGTTGTTATAAATTTATCATTTAAAAAAGAAAAATTTATATCATGTGATATTTCCTTATAATCAAATAATATATTAAAATGTCGTAAAGTTTTTGAAAACAAATATTCTAAATTAATTTTTGAATTAAAAGAAATTTTTTCATTATTAGATATTTCAAAAATAACAGTAAAATACCAAATAAAATTTTTAATAAAAGTTTTAATTAAATTAACTAATAAATTAATTTGTAGTAATTTAGACTGAAAATTTTCTAAAGTAATTTCATTATTTTCTGTTAATTCTTGATTATTTTCTTCAGAAATATTTAATAAAGCATTTAAAGGATTATTTAATTCATGATATAAAGTAACTAAATATTGATATTTTAATATTTTCAATAAATTTCCTTGTAATTCTTTTCTTTCATCATTATAATTATCAATTGAAATAAAAATTTCATTTTTAAAATATTTTATTTTAACATAAATCATTGAAATTGAAGAAATAAATGTTCCACAAATATCTTTTGTTATATGAGAAGAAAAGATAAAATTGTATAAATTTAAATCTTGTAAAGAATTATTTTCCCATTTTTTAAATTCTTGCATTTGATCTTTTAATTTTGTAAAATCATATGTTTTTTTCAATTCTAATATTTCATATGCATAAGTATTCATTAATTTAATTTTATATTTTTGATTTATAGGATCCTTTTCAATTATAATTAAACCTATTGAAAAATTATTTATTTGTTCTTCAATAAATGAATCTTTAAAAATATTTAAATTATATCCACTTTTATATCGAGCATGATGAAGCATTTATTTATTTATTTAATTATTAATATTAATTTGAAAATTTTATTTTTTTTTTTAAATTTATCTTTGTTTGATTTTAAATATTTTTTTACACAATTAATTCTAATCACATTTTTTTAATTATATTAAATTTTATTTTATTTAATTAACTAATAATTTTTTTATTCTATTTATATATTAAAGCTAACTTTATGTGATCTTTCATGTTTTTTTAAACTATCAGTTAAAGATTGATTCATTTTTTTAAGAATTTCTGAATAATACAAAATTAAATTTTGAAAATAAAGACTATACTTAATTCTAATAACTAGTTTATTAGATTCAACTTTACTCAAATATGAAACATAACTCATTTTATCATTGACTTTTTGTAATATATTATTAAAATATTGACTCATAGTTTCTTCTTCTTCAATTTTTATATAAAATTTCCTTAAATTACTAAATTCTTTTTTTTCAATATAAATTTGTGAAATTCCACTTTGAATTTCATTTTTTTTTCTTTCTAAAATATGTTCATGATCAAAAGCATCAATTCCAGTAGATTTAGCTAATTGATTAAATTCACAAATTCTATTTAATCTATAAAAGCAAATAATTAATTGTAAAGCTTTTTTTTTTAATTTTTTTTTAATTAAACTTTTTTTAATTTCTTTATAAGCTTGTAATTCTTGTTGTGACATTTTTAAATTAGATATTTGAAAAACTAATAAAATTCCAAAACTAATAGTTCCTAAAATTAAGCATATAATAGTTAAAATTCTTCCAATTAAAGTTTTAGGAACAAAATCACCATAACCAATAGTCATTATAGTAGTAATAACACACCATACACAATTCCATAAATTTCTCCAATCCATAACTTTTTCACTTTCAATATCTTGAATAAAAGGCATTTCACAATTTCTAAGAGAAAAACCAAATATTCCAATAACACAAATTAATAAAATCAATAAATGGAAATAAGGATGTTCAGCTAATTCAGCTTTTAAAATAAATATAAATCCATGAGAAACATTACTTTCTTTACATATTCTATTTGTTCTTTCATCACCCCATTTTGAATATCTAAAATAATATTTTAAAGTTATATATATTCTAACTAATACTATTACATTTATAAATAATATTATATCTATATCATATGCTTTATTTGAGTCAAATGTTGTTAAAGATACTGTTATTCCATTTAAAAAAGGTGGTGTGTGAATTAATATAATAATTATTTCTATAAAAAAATATGGCAATTGACCAGTTTCATATAATGATGTTGTTATATCTAAATTTTGGCGAAATATTTTTAACATTTTCTCAGTATGATAATGTATTATTATTAATATTATTAATATTATTGTAAATAATGATGTTATTGCTCTTATTATTTCTATTCTTTTTTTTTTATGATAACCTACTTTTACCGAAACTAAATTATCATGTCTTTCTAATTGAATATCTAAATAATAATATGATGCTAAAAATTCTGTAAATATTGATAATAGAGAAAATATTACTGAGATTAAATCATAAAAGCGTAGTTTTTTTTGGATATTTCCTATTATTTTTCTTTTTATACTATCATTTAGAAAAAACCAGCTTATTGATACTCTTAATTTTTCCTTTTCTACTTCAGTTAATCTGTCAAATTGTCTTTTTACTTTTTCTAAAAATTTTTTATCCATTATTTCATTTGCAGTGTTTTGATTATCATTTTCCATTTTTTTTTATTTTTTTTTCAAATTTTTTAAATTTTTGTTGTATTTTATTTTGAGAAATGGATGATTATCATAATATTATTAAAAAAATATTTGAAAATAAAGAAAAGAAGAAAAATTTGATAAATGGAAATGATGAATTATATAATAAAAGAAAAAATAACATAAAATATAATTCTTCATTAACATTAGAGAGTGATAATTATATTATGACTTCAAATGGAAATGAAAAAATAAATATAACAAAATCAAATTTATACTCAAATTATAATAAATGTAAGAATTCAAAACTAAAAAAAAGAAAAGAAGAAAAATTAAAAAAGATGAATTCAAATTATTTAGAATCAAATAAATATACCGATTTTAGAAATTATTTTTTTAATAAAATAAAAAATAATTTTGTAAATGGTAATTCAAACAATTTAAATTTAAATAAAGTAAAAAAAAATATAACAAATCCTTCATCATCAAATTCTCAAAGGAAAGATAAATATGAGGATTATTTATTTGAAAAATTTGAAAAATACAATAAAGAAAATTTAATATATAAAGCAATAAAAAATTATTCTCATTGTAAACCTTTATCAAAAAAATTTTTGGATAGAATGAAGTTTTATTCTACAAAAAATAAAACAAAAGAAGAAATAATAAAACAATTAGTTGAAAATTCCACTCCAAAAATAAAAGAAAGTGAAAGAATAAATATATTTAATCATTTAATCGAAGATGCAAATAAAAGAGCAGAAAAAAAAAATAAATTAATATATGAGAATAAAATAAATAAAAATTCAAATGATAATTTATTAAAATATAATCATAAGAAATTTTTAAGTTATTATAATAATAATATTGAAAAATTTAAAAAAAAAGAAATAGATTTAGAATTATTAAGAAAAGAAAAAAAAGAAAATGAAATAAAGAAAGAAAATAAAATTTTAAAAGAAATGGAAAAAAGAATTATTAAAGTTCCTAAAAAAAAAATAAAAGAAATTTCTAATAGAATGTATAAAGAAGCTATTGCATATAATTTAAGAAAAGAAATGAGAAAATCTCATAGTGAAAAATATAAAGATGAATTTTATTTAAATAATAAACATTATTTAAAAAATTCATATTCTTTAAATCAAAGAAATAATTATAATAAATTAAACAATAAAAGTCAAAGTAATATAAATTTTTTTTTTGATAATAATGTAAAAAGAAAAAAAAATAATACTGATGTTAATGATAATCTTATTAGGAATTTAAATGAAAATTACTATGATTATAATGTTCATAACGACAAAAGGAAATTTATTACTATTCAACATGCTGAAAAAATGGTTGATGATTTTTTTTTCAAAAACAAATAAATTGTTTATGTAATTGTAAATTAATTTTTTTGAATTAATATATCAATAATGTTAAAATATAAGAATTTTAATTTTTTTTTTTTTAATCAACAAAAAATCCTTAATTTTTCTATTATTATAATTTGAGTTTTTTATTTAAATAAAAAAATTATAAATATAAAATATATTTAATACAATATTTATAAAAAACAATAAAAATTTTTATAAAAAATGAAAACTTCTCGAAATTTAAGTTTTAAAAAAGGAGGAAAATATGAAAATTTAATATTAGAAATTTTTAAAATAAAGAAAGAGAATTCAAAAAAAACAAAAAATTTAATAAAAGAAGTAAAAAAAAGAACAATAAAAGAATCATTAATTATGCAATTAAGGAAAGAATTTAATTATATAAAAAGTTTAAATGGATATTACAAAGATTATTTATCAAAAATAAAGAAGTTAACAGATGTATATTTAAAAAATAAAACTTCAATCCAAGAATATGGTGATTTTATTAGATCAACATATAAAGAAAATGTTGAAATTATAGATAAATTTGAAGAAGAAATAAAAGTTTTAAAAGATGATAAAAAAAATATAATTAAAACAAACGAAGGGATTATAAAAATGAAAAATCAAGAAAATTCAAATTTAAACACTAAATTATTAGAAATTCAAACTAAAATAAATATTAATATAGATATTCTTGAAAAATTAGATTTAAATAAAAAATCATTAAATAATCAATTAGAAGAAGAAAGAAAAGAATTTATGAAAAAAGAAGAAATAGAGGATAAAAAATATAAAACATTGCAAACAAAAATTAATTTATTAAATGAATTTACATTAGATATAGAGAAAAAATTAAATAAAGATGTAATATTAAATCCAAAAGAAAAACCAGTTGAATTAGAAAATATAAGTAAATCTAGAAGTATGCTGAAATTAGAAGATTCAAATATTAAATTAAAAGAGGAACAAATTAAAAATCAAAATTTATTAGATGAAGTTAAAAATTTATCTTCCAAAATTACTAATATTTCTTCTTATGAAGAAGGTACTACAAGAAGAAATACTATGTCTACCAGAACTATTCCTTATCATATTGTTTCTTTAACCAAAAAATTTAAATTTCAAAAATTAAAAAAACATTAATAAGGAAATGTTCTGTTTTGAATTCATTTAAAACAAAATATAAGAAATTTGATAAATGAAAAAACATTTTGTAATAAATTAATTTGAATTATATAAATTCTAAATAAAACAAAAAAAAATAAATTTTAATAAAACCATATTAAAAAAACAATGTTTTATCAATAATTCTCTTCAATAAAAAAAGAATATTTACTTAGACGAAATAAAAATACAATAGTTAGCATATTCTTGAACATTTTGAATTTTAATATCATTTAACTCCTTTTTAATTCTATTTTCATTAGCTTTAACTTCATTAATTTGATTTTGAAATTCTGCATCTTTTTCAGCAATTTCTTTTTTATGTTGAGCTTTTCTTTCAGCAACATTTTTTAAAGTATCTTTAGCAAATTTAACATAATTAGAATGTAATTTGCTAATTTGATATATATCAATAATTTTTCTATTAGGCATTTTAATAGGTTTAACTAAATTTAAAGTTTCAAAAGTATTAGTTTCTGCATATAATCTATATAAAGGAGTATTTAATATATCAGAATTAATTTCTCCTTTTTTTCCTTTATTTTTTCTAACAGAACCATAAAATTTTTTTCTTCGATAATTTTTTTCTAAAACAACTTGTAATTCATATAAATCAGGTAAAATCAAAGGATGTTCATCTTTATATTTAACGAAATTTTCAATAATATTTCCTTTTCCTAAATCTAATTCCCAATGTAATTGAACAAAAGAATGTTCACTAGTTAATCCATTATATAAATAAGCAAAATAAGAAACAATTCTATTTCTAAAATCTTCTCCAAATAAATATCTACTTTTAGGAAAAGCTAAATATATTGAATAATAAACACTTTGACTCATAAAATCACGAAAAACATTTAATGCAGGATCATTTTTTCTTGAAGGACCCATATCACATACTCTAATAAAGAATTTAAAATAATTACATGACATTCTTTTTAATATTTGACTTATTATTTGAAAATTTTCATTTTTATTATTTATTTTTATTCTCTTTGTTTGATTATCATCATCTGGTTTTATTTCATTATTATTTTTACTTTGGAAAAAACATACTATAAACCAAAAAGAATCACTTATTAATGCATCTATTAATTCATTTAATGATGGATTTTGTAGAAAATGAGAAAATTTTATTTTTGAAATTGAATTTACTGCATTTTTTTTTATTTTTATTAAATCTACTGGAATTGATAAACTTAATTCTCCTTGAATATATTTTGGAGGTGTTATGTCAAAAAATGTTGGAGATTTTATTGATGGAATTTCTGATATTTTTTCTGATTCTTCTTCTACTTCTTTTTTCTCTTCTTTTTGATTTACTGTTTGTTTTGTTATTAAAGGAAGAATTGTCTCTTTTTCTTTCTCTTTTTTTTGAACGATTATATTTACTCCTGTTGTAAATACTTCTGTGCCTTCGAGTTTTTGGTCTTCTTCTGATATTGACATTTTTTTTTTTTGGGAAGTTTTTTTCTTTAAAAATTATTTTCTATATTTATTTTTTTTTGTTTATTTAAAAGATTTATTATTTTATAAATATATTTTCAAAATTTTAGATTTAGTATTATATTTTGGAGGTTGATTTTTTATGTTTGATGTTTAAATTATTTATTTAATAAATTAAGTTTTATAACTAATTTTACATGTTATTATTTTTGTTCTGTGATTCCATTTTCTTCTTTTTTTTCTTTAAATCCTTCAATATCTTTTAATTTAAGCATAGTTGAATTCATAAAGAAATTTTTAATGGCTTTCAAAGCTTCAGATTTTGACATATTTTTCTTTTTTAAATCATCAGTGATTTTTTTTAGTTGAACGACAGCAGCAGCAAATTTATTTTTTTCATTTTTTAATTGGTCATTTTCTTTTTTTAAATCCTCAATAATTTTATTATTTTCACTAATATTATCATCATATTTTTTATTCATTTCTTCTAATTTTTGTTTTAAAAGTTTGTTTTCTTTTTTAATTTCTTCTTCTTCTTTACTAGTTTTACTTAAAGTTTGATTTAATTTAATAATAATATCTTCTTGATTTTTAGCTTCATTCTTCATATATTCAATATCATTTTTACAAACTTTAATAATATTTTCAGATTGAAATAATTTAGTTTTTAAAAATTCATTTATTTCTCTTAAAGATTTAACTTGAACTTTAATATCTTCTTCATTATTAATTTGAGCATTTAAAGCATTTAAATCTAATTTAGGAGGATTATTTTCCTTTTTAATTTTTACTTTTAATCTATATAATGATAATATCATATTTGGCATTGAACATATTGTCGTGTTTATTAATCTTGATGATAATCTAAAATTAAATAAATCTTTTGTTTCTAAATATGGTAATATTAATTGAATTATTGATAATTTGTCTAAGTATTGAAAAAATTTACTCTCATAATTTGATTCATTTCTTAATTTAATTTTTTGAAATTGGTTTAATAAACTTTTGGCATCTTCTAATGTTTTATCTATATTTATTATATTATTCTGGTCAGTATTCATTTATTTTACTTTTAAATATTTATTTATTTTTTTAAAAAATGAATAAGGGAATTAAAGGAATTTCAGTTGGTAATATTTTTATTATTATTAAAAATGCTATATCAATTTCTTAGAAAAGAAAATCATCTTCCTTAAAATAATAATTATGCTCATAGGGATTTTAAATTATTTCAATGTTTAAAAATAGTAAAAGATCCTTTCAAATATGAAAATAATTTAAGTTATATAGAATATTAATTTAATAAAAAAATGGTGAAAAAAAAACAAAATTAGTAATTCAAAAGATTTTATGAGTTATTCCTATAAATTTAAAGAAAACTTCATTTAATTATATGGAAATTAAAAAAAAAGTAATAAACCTTTAACAATAGGACAAAAAAGAAATTCTATCCTAAAAAATTAAAATGAAGGACAAAGAAAAAACAGAAAAAATATAATTAAATAGAAAAACAAGAATAAAATAATATTGATAATTTTATTTAATTACATTATAAATATATTAACAATAATTAATTAAATATAATTACCTTTAAAAAATTATATTTTTTATTTAAATGGTAAAATTCAAATCAAGATATATTTTAGTAGAAACATTATATGAAGGAGAAAGAAATAGACCTTTTGATTCATCTAAAATTGCAAATGTTTTAAAAAAAATAGTTGAAAATTTGTTTGGTGATATAGGTTTAGGTAAATTAAATAAAAATTTACAAGTTAAATATATGAATAATATTACAAATATGTTAATTATTAGAGTAGGAAAAGAAAATTTAAAATTAATTTGGACTGCTCTTGCAATGATGAACGAAATTGATAGTATTAATATGAGAATGCATATTATTGGAGTCAGTGGAAGCATTAAAAAAGCAGAAAAAAGAGCTAAAAAATTTTTAGAGAAATGGATGAACAATTATGAAATTCAAAGAAAAGAAAATAATTATAATAAGAATGATAATTATAATGATAATAATAATGATAATAATATTGATAATATTAATAATAATAATTAGAATAGTAAGAGTTATGTTAATTGTTAATTCTATTTATTTTTATTTCAATATTTTTTAATTAAATTTTTAAATTTATTTTTTATAAAAATGAGTATTCAAAACTCTCATACCACAAAAAATATTCATAATAAGAATCTAATGTATGGTAAAAATAATGAATTATACAATAACGATTATAATCAAAATATAAATTGTAAAAAAATATCAATAGCAGATGAAATAGAGAAAATGAAGCAAAGAAGAGAAAATAGAAAGAGAAAAATAGAAGAAGAAAAAATCCATAAACAAGAAATAATAAATGACCCAAATTATATCGAAAAACTAGATTCAGATTATGAATATTTAATAAAAGAAAAAAAGAAAATAATAGAATTAAACAAGCCAAAAAAACATACAACAAGTGAAAATTCAAAAATATTTGTTTGTGTAAGAAAAAGACCAATTTTTGAAAAAGAAATAAAAAACGGTGAAATTGATTGTATTTCAGCAATAAATCCAAAAATATATATATATGAATCAAAAATGAAAATAGATGGTTATTCTAAATATATTGATACAAATGAATTTTATTTTGATAATTCGTTTAATGAAAATGAATCTTCAGAAACTTTATATAATTATACTATTAAACCTAATATTAATTTACTTTTAAAAAAAGGTGTTATTACTGTTTTTGCTTATGGTCAAACTGGAAGTGGAAAAACATATACAATGTCATCAATTCAAAATTTATCAATATATTCAATTTTTAATAATTTTGAATCAAATAAATATAATTTTTACATATCATTCTTTGAAATTTATTCAGGTCGATTATATGATTTATTAAATAATAGAAATAAAGTAATGGCATTAGAAGACAAAAATAATAAAGTTCAAATATATAATTTAACAGAGAAAAAAATATCATCACCAAATGAAATGATAAATATAGTAGAATTTGCAAATAAAGTAAGAACCACACATAACACAGTCACTAATGAAACTTCTTCTAGAAGTCATGCAATATGTAATTTTATTATAAAAGAAAAAAATTCAGACGAAGAATTTTCTAAATTAACTTTAGTAGATTTAGCTGGTTCTGAGAGAGCTACTGAAACTCAAAGTAATAATAAAAATAGATTGGCTGAAGGAGCTGAAATTAATAAAAGTTTATTAGCTTTAAAAGAATGTATTAGAGCTCTTGAAGTTAAAGGAAAAAATTTGGAAGTTCATGTTCCTTTTAGAACTAGTAAATTAACTTTGGTTTTAAGAGATAGTTTTATTGATAAAAATCAAAATTCTAAAATTATTATGATTGCTTGTGTTTCTCCTGGGTATTCATCTAGTAATCATACTATTAATACTTTGAGGTATGCTGACAGATTAAAGGAAAAAAGTATGAAATATAAGGTTAATAATAACAATAATAATAATTATAGTAATAATATTAATAATAATGTTAATAATAGTAATTATATTAACGGGAAAACTTTTGATGAACAAATTGAGAAAATTGCGAAAAATTATAATTTGAAAAATGTTAAATATGAAAGACAAAGTGCTCATTTGAGTAAAAATAGGAAATTAAAGTTAAATAATAATAATAATAGTTATCATAGTAGTTATAGAGTTAATACTAATGATATAAATGGGAATAAAATTCCAAATAGATTAATTAAATATAATAATGACAATAAAAATAAAAGAGGGAAATCTGTTAATATGAGAAGAAATATTAATAGTGTTAATCCTTCTCAAATTAGAAGACATTTAATGGATAAATTAAGAAAAGAATCTAATTATAAAAGTAATAAAAGTAAAAATAATAATTCTTTAAAAGAACTAAATGAAACTAATGATAATGATGATAATGAAAAAGATATAAATGAATATTTAAATAATGAAGATTTTGAAGATGTTGAAGAACATTTAGAAAAAACTCCAATTCCTTTTAATCATCAATTAGAATGTTTTAAACCTAATTATAAAAAGAATGTTATGAGAAATGATTATCATAATAATTATAATGATTTTTCAAATAATATTTATAATAATGAAATTATTCAATTTCCTTATACACCTTACTCAGATAGAAAAAAAAATGAAAAAAAAAGTAAAACTTATCAAAGATCTATTATTGAAAAAAAGGAAAAAATATTTGATGATGAATTAAATAATTTAAATGTTAAAGAAGATTATATAGAAGATAATAATTATAATAATAAAATAATAAATGATTTTAAAGATGAAGATGTTGTTGATATATTTGAAGTAGGAGAAAATATTATTTCTGAACATATGAATATTATTAAAAGAGAAGCTGCTTTATTATCTGAAGAAGGAAAATTAATTTCTAAACTTAAAGGAGTTGATAATGAAAATAATTTTAATATGGAAGATTATACTCCATATTTAGATAATATAATAAATGAAAAAATTGATTTATATAAAGAATTAAAGAGAAAAATTCAAGAATATAAAAATCTTACTAAAGAATAATAATTATTAAATATTCGAATTATATATATAAATTTATATTTTTAATAAATAAAATCCTATTTGAAACAATATATTTATTTTATTTTTAATATTTTCAAATAAAAAATCTTTTATTTTTTTCATTTATTATGAAATCTATTCAAAATAAAAAAAACAAAAATACTCTCTTAAAACAATTTACAACATATAAAATTAAAATATAAAAAAAACAATATATAAGAATCATATATATCTCCATTACATTTAAAAATTATTTGCCCAATTTGGATCATATTCAATATCTTTATCATCATCATCATCATAAGAAGATAATATAGAATTATTATTAGTTTTATTTTGCATTTGTTTTTGAACAAAATTTAAATATTTAAAATTATATTCACTAAAATCTTTCAATTCATTTACTTTAGGAATATATTGTGGTTCTAATTTTAAATCCATTAAATCATCCCATTTAAAATCTTTAAATATATTTAACTTCTTTGCTTTTTCAAGAGAGCAAATTCTTTCACAGACTTTTTTTTTAAGTAAACACTGAATTAATTGAATAACTCTAGAATCTCCATTTTTAATGACTAAATTTTTTTTAATAACTTCTCTATAAACATCCATAGGATCATTAGCATCTTTTCCAAAAGGATAATTATTATAATATATTTCATAAGTAATAATTCCAATTGACCAATAATCACATGAAAAACCATATCCTTTTCCTAATAAAACTTCAGGAGCAATATAATAAGGAGTTCCTGTTATTGTATTTGTAAAATCTTTTATTATTATTGAAGTACCAAAATCTATCAAATTTAAATATCCTAAAGTATTCAATATCATATTATCTGGCTTTAAATCTCTGTGACATACATTATTTAAATTTAAATAATTTATTATTGACAATAATGTTGCTATGTAAAATTTTGTCTCTTCTATATTTTTTAATTGCTTTGGAGTTCTAGATGATAAATATTTTCCAAATGTTTGTCCTGAAATATATTCTAAAAGGAAGAAAATATGATTTTCTGTTTTTAAAGTTTTTACTAATTTCATTATAAAAGGGTGATCAAGAGTTAATAATATATTTCTTTCTTGAATAAAATATTTAATTAATATTTTTTGTTTGTCAGCAGCTTTTTTATCAACAGCTTTAATAGCAAAATAATTTTTATTATTATGAACTAAACTAACAGAACCGAATTTTCCTTTTCCTAAATTTTTAATAAAATATAAGTGTTCTAAAGTTAAATTAAAATTATCCATCAATGAAATTTTATATGTTAAATAATCTAGCATTCTTTTATCAATAAAAGTTTTAAAATCTTCTTTTGTTAAAGTTAATAATGAAATATCAGTATCTGCAATTACTGTTGCTGATCTTGGTTCATTAATTAATAATGCTACTTCACCAAAGCAATTTCCTTCCTTTATTTCTCTTATAAATTTACTGTGTTTAAAAACTTTGATTTTTCCTTTTTTTACTAAATATAATTTATTCCCTTTTTCTCCTTCTTCAAATATTTTTTCCCCCTTTTTAAATTTTTCCTTTTTCATACTTAAATAAATATCTATTAATCTTATTTCATTTGTTTCATGGAATAAACTTATATTTTTTAATTGTTCTACTCTTTCAAATAATGTTAAAGCTTTTCTTTTTTCAATATTTAAATTTAATTTAGGGAAAATTTCATCCCAATTAAATTCAATAGTTCTGCATTCATCTTGTGAAATAATATCAAAATTAGGAGCCAAATTTTTTTTGATGTATTCATCTCCAAATAATTGATTTCTACTTCCTAAAATTTCTCCATTATTTCCATTAATAAAATTCCCTGAAATAATAACATAAAATTTATTAAAATCATTAGGTTTTTCACTATCATAAATAACTTCTTTACTATTAAAAGTTTTTAAATGGCAATTTTCTAGAATTTTAGAGAAGAAAATTTCATTAGCTAAAATTTTCATATATTGACTTTTTTTAATGGAAACTTTACTTAAACTGGAAATAATAACATTTTTATATTCTTCTCCAATATTATCAATTAATAAGCTTTCACTAATTTGATAGCAAATACTTTTTTCTTCAACTAAAACAGATAAAGATCTATTAGTACTAAATAAAACTGCACTTTCACCGAAAAAATCTCTAGGACCTAAAAATCTAACTTCTTTTTCCCCTTTAAAACATTTAACACTTCCAATTTTAATTATATATATACTTTGACCAACATCTCCTTCATATAATATTGTTTGTCCTTTTTCAAATTCACATTTTAACATTCCTAAAGCTATTGAATTTAAATGGACATTATCTAAAACATTAAATATTGATATTGCTTTTAAAAAATTTAATCTTTCTGATAATTCTCCTTCATTCATTTGAGAAACTATTTCTCTAAATGATTTTCCATTTATTAAATATAATATACAATAATCTATTGATTTTACTGTTGCTGTTCTTTCTTTATTTTCTATTAATGCTAATTCACCAAAAGTTTCATCTTGATTTAATATTTTTTTCCCATATTCTGCTATTAACTCTAATTTACCTTTTTTTATTATATAAAAATAATTTCCTTTATCTCCTTTATTAAATAATGTTGTATTTGGACTTAATTTTTGCATTTGTAATAAATCTATTATATTTGATATTATATTTTGACTTTTGTTTTTAAATAAAAAATGATTTTGAAGAGAATTAAATATTTTTTTCTTATCTTCTTCTGATATTTCTGCTTTTGTTATTTTATTATTATATTCAGATTTATCTATTTGATTTTCTTTGTTAGATCTTATATTTGAATTTTTTATTTCTTTTATTTCATTTTTAGTTTTTTCTTTTGTTGTTGGAGTTAAATTTCTATTTGTTTTTTCTTCTTTTTTATTTGTATTTATTGGGTTTGCATTTGTTGTATTAGATATTTGATTTTCTGGGTAATTTACTTTGATAATTTCATTATCTCCTAATTTTTTAGTTTGAATACAACCCATTTTTTTTGGTTTTTTTAAAATATAAAAGTTTTTTAAGTTTATTTAATTATTTTATTATTTAATTACACTAATTTTTTAATAATGTTGTATCTTTCTCAGTATCAAATTCAATATTATCTTTTAATTTTTTTTTTTTCCAAAAAGAAATAAATATAGAAAGAAGAATAATAATTATAATAATTAATATTAGTATTAAAGTTATAATCACCCAAGTTTTGTGTTCTTCTTCCTCTTTTGGAAAAATTTCAAATCCAATTATATTTGTTTGATTAAAAGTTGAATCATTTTTATCAAAAGTAAAAACAGTAGTATAGGTTTTTAAAAATGGAATTCCTAAAGTCCATTCTGACAATTTTTTACCTCCAAAAATAACTAAATAATATATTCTATTATTATATTCTTCAAATAACTTTTTATGGTCTATTTCAAAAGTATAATTTAAGTTTTCATTATATAAAAAAATATTTTTTAAACTATCATAATCTAATTTAGTATCTTTATCACAATGATAAAAAATATAATAATTATATGATTCATTAACGCATTTTTTTTCTTCAATATATTTTTGAAATAAAGTTTCATTTATTTTTTTTTGTAAATAATTATTAGGACAAATAATTCCATTTAAATTTGGGTTAAATGAAGTTGTAAATTCATAACTAGTAATATTATCTTTCCCATAAAAATAAATAAATTCTGAATTCCAATGTGAATCTCTTTGCTCTTTAGCTTTAACTTTTATAAAAGTGGCTTTTTCATATTTTTCTTTTTCAATAATATGAGGATAACCTCCAATTATTAATTCACCTTTATTATCTTCTTTAAAATTAAAATAATATGATATATTTTCTATTATATTTTTTTCATATAAATTAAAAATTAAATTCCTTTGATTAATACTCGATAATAATTCTCTATTTCCAATTCCTATTGAACAAGGAAAAGTTTTTTTTTCAAATTTATGTGCTTTACTTAAAATAATATTAAAATGTTCAACTGATATATTAGAATTATTATCGTAGAAATCAAAATTAAAAGTTTCATTTGCAATTAATCCTTTTTCAATTGGACCTTCCATAAAAGTTATAATTGAACTATTTGTATCATTATAAGAAGATGATTGTGATGAATTATATATTCTTGTTTCATTTTCATCTGAAATATAATATAAGAATTGCTCTGATTGAAGAGAACATTTTAAATTTTGAATTGGAGTTCCTACTTTTAAATATGTGGTTAAATTCTTATTTAATATATTTGTTATATATTCTGAAGAATTTGTATTTGTAATTTCAAACCGAAATATTATTTCTTGTTTTAATATTCCAAAGAAAAAGAAAAATATGATAAACATTTAAAAAAAATAATAATAATCTATAAATTTAATTTTTTAGTTTATTTTAATAATAATAATGCTAAAAATATGATATCAAATAATTAGATATAAGTTAATATTTTTTTTTCTATATAAATTACTTTTATTTGTAAACTTTCTTTTACTTAGATTTTAAAATTATTAAAATCTAAAATAAGTTTAATTATATATAAAAAAATCAATTAATTATAATGAAGTATAATTTGTTTCTACTAATAATAATTTATTCAACATAAACTTGAGGTTGAATTTTTCCTATTGTTGATTTTCTTCTTATCATATTATCGTCTTTTTCTTTATCAATAACACTATTTTTTTTCTTATAACTAATTTTTTTCTTTTCAAAAAATATATCTTTTCCTTTGTTTTTATCAAATTTTTCTTTTAATTTTAAATATAATTCATAATAAAATTCCTTTTCACTTTTTCCTTTCAAATTATTTTTATTAAAATCAAAATCAAATTTTTCTTCCATTCCATTAATTTCTTTTTGATTTTCTGAATAAAACATAAAAAATTCAAGTATACTAATACATTGTTCCATTTTAATTGTTTGATTATATCTTTTATCTGTTTCTATTTTTTTATTAAATTCATCTAAATTATATCCTATTAAAAATAAAACAAATTTATATAACATTTTTTTATAATTTTTAACCAAATCTTCATTTTGACTTTCATCTTCTGTAGGATAAATTAAATATAAAAATTTAGAAAAATATTTTAATGTTTCATATTCAATTTTTGATAAAATTATTTGCATTTCTTTAAGACAATAATCAATTAAATTATTATTAACATCTTTATAGTTTTCAATAATATCTCCTAAAGTATGAATATTATTATATTGATTAACAATTTTATTATTATCAATACTTGAATTAAATATTTCTTTAATTTTAATTGGTGAAATAACACAAATAACACATTCATTTAACCAAATAAATAATATTTCAGAAATCATTTGTATTGATTCACATAATCTTAATCTAGTAAAATCGTTTTTATTAATATTATCAATAATAAAATCAATTTGTTCTGAAATTTCAGAATTAAGTTCATATTCTCCTGATAAAATTTTATATAATTCCATTTTAGTTATATTTTTATTTTTGGAATTATTTTTAATAGAAATAATCCTTTCTAAACACTCATATATAATTTTGGGAATATAATTAAAATCAACCATATTTTTATAAGCATCAAAACTTTCGTAATTTAAATTTTCTATTTTATTACTTTCTCCTTCATTATCTTCATTAAAATAACTAGACATAATAAGTGAAAGATATTTTTTTTTTTTATGATAATTTAAATCCATTTGATTTTTAACAAATCTATTGACATTAATTTTTTTATTAGTAAAGATGATTTTTAATTCCTGACAATAAACATCGAATTTTTTACAGAAAATTTCTTGAATTTCTTTTTCTAATCCTTTATATCTTTTTTCTCTAATAATTTGAATAGCATCATTACTTGAAATTCCATATTTAAAAATAAGAAAGCAAGCATTGACTAAACCAGTTCTTCCATTACCAGCATGACAATGTACAAAAACATCTTTTTTTTCAACATCAATAGTGTATATCATATCTTTAACAATATCCAACATAAAATCGAAACTATTTGGAGAAGTTAAATCAGCCCAACCAGAACATTTAACTTTAATTCCTTCAGAAATAAAAATTGAAGGTGAATAAGAAAAACCAGAATCTATTTCTAATCCTTCATTTGGACCACAATATGGATGTTCTCCTGGTAATTGGCAATTTATTATTAAACCTATTTTTTTTTCTTTAAAAACTTTTATTAAATTATATTTCTTTATTAATTGAGTACTTGGCCTTTGAGATGCATATATATGATATTTTGAATAGTAATCACTACATAATCCTTTTATTGATGGACTTTTATGGTTTAAGTAATTTTCCCATTTACAATTCTTTCCATTACAAAATAAACATATAAATGGGTCTTTTAATGTATATAAATCTCCTATTTCTAATTTCTTTTTTTCGAGGGATGATGATTTTTTCTTATATGATTTTTTAGAGGGTTTTATTATAGAATATAATGTTTTTAACTTTTTCTCAGGAGAATTCGAATTTAAAATTTTACGGTGAATTCCTGGCTTACTCATTATTTTTTCAGGGGAAGCTTCTGGAAATATGTCTACTGTTATTTCTTGAGAAGGATTTTCTTGGAAATTACAAAACCAGTAACTCATTTTTTTATTTTTTTTTTAATTTTTTTTCTTTTTAAATTTCAGCAGTTTTTATAAAAGATTTTTTAATTTTCTTATATTTTTATTTTTTATTTTTTATTTGAGCTTTTATATCAATTTATTTTTTTTTTTTATTTTCTTAACTTTCTTTAGATTTTAGATGGGAGATTTGAAAAAGTTTATTTTTCATTTTATTATTTTTCATTAAATGAATACGTCATCATTATTGTTGAAAAAAAATAAAAATTTATTTTTTGAATATAATTTTATAATTAAATAAAAGGAAAAAAAAAAATAAAAAAAAATAATAATTTAATGTAAATAAAAAAATGCATGTGGAAAATAATTTCATGCCTAGAGCAAAATCATCTTTTCGTCAAATGGTAAAAGGATTTCAAGAAAATAATAAATTAAAATCAGCATATGTTCCAACAAGTATAACATTTACAAAACTAGAACTTCCAATATTATATAGTAACTTAGTATTAATAGAAGATATGAAATTTGAAAATTCAAATTATTTTATTCGTTCTAATGGTTTTATATCAAAAAAAATAAAAATATCATCATTAACACATGAACCATTATTTGATATAAGTAGTTGTTTATTTAGAATATATCCAAGAACTTATAATATGAATAAATATAAAGTTTTAGATTATATTCAAAATAAAGCATCAATAAACGAAGAAGAATTAAATTTTAAATTTTCAACAGAAATGTTTAATAATTTAGATATAGTTCAAAGTAAATTTGGTGAACCAATAAGATATGGAGATATAATAATGTTAATGCATGAAAATACAAAAATGTTTGTTAAATTTGTTCCAAGTTCAAAAACATTAACATTATCTAATCATGATAGTGATGCTACATTATTTTCTGTAGAACCTGCAAGTGAAATAATGTTAAATGATGATCAAATCTTAAAAACAGGACAACCAATAAAATTAAAAATTGCTTGGTTTACTTATGCAAATCAAAATCTATATTTTGGTATTAGATTTCCTTATTCTAGTGAATTAGCTGATGAAAATAATAATAAGAAAGATAAAAGTAATGATAGTGATTTTTCTGATGAAAATGATGATAATATTAATGATAAAGGAATTTTTTTTGATATGAAAAGTAAAAAATATTTACAAGAACCTGAAATTATTGTTGAAGAAAATTCTACTATGCAATGGAGATTTATTATGTATTCTCCTTTTACTACTAATGAACATTTAATTATTTATGGTGATTTTGTTCATATTTATCATTGTAATAGTAATAGTATTTTAACTATAGATCAAAATGAAGATGACTCCAAAAATTTAAATGAAACTATTAAAATTTCTAAATCTTTTAATAATAATACTAAAAATAATAATAATAATGTCTGTACTAAAACTCCTGATTATGATTTAAATGATAGTAATAATAGTTTTGATTTAAATGGTAGTGATATTTTTTTGGAATTGAATAGAACATTAAGTGATATTGATAATGAAGAATTTTCAATTCCTTCAAATCCAATTTCAAAAACTCAATTTTTATTAAGAACAAATAATTTATCAATTCAAACTTTAGATGTAAATTCAACATGGATTTTAGAAAATATATTTCCTTTAATGAAACATCAATCTTTTATAAGATATTTTGAAGATACTAAAATAGATACTTATCAAATGGTATTTAGAATAAAACATTTTAAAACAAATAAAATATTATCTATTACTCAAGTTGATCCTGGAGAATTACAATCTTTATTAAAAGATATTGATATGGTTAATAAAGGTTATTTAAAAGGAAGTGGAATTAATGTTGGAAAAGTATATAAATTTATTTTACTTGATGATAAAATGGGAAATAATTTTACTGATCAAGAAATAATTTTAAGTGAAGAATATCAATATTCACTTTTTGGTTTTCAAAAAACTATTAAATCAATTACTTATTATTCTAATAGACCTACTAAAAATGATTTTATTAGATTATTTCATCTTGCTACTCAATCTTATTTAAAAATTATTCCTCTTTCTGATATTATTGAAAAAAAAATAAATAATGGAAGTTCTAATTTTAATGATTTAACTAAATGTATTTTAACTTTGACAAAATTTCCAGAAGAAAAAGAAGTTTTTAAAATTTGTCCTGTTGATCCTTATTCTCAATGGAAATTTAAATTTTTAAATAGCTTATATTTTTTAATGGGAAATATTATCCATCATATTGAAGATACTTTTACTATTAATGATGAAGAAGATAATAAAATTCTTTCTAAAAGTAATGTTGATGATAATGATGATAATAGAATTAGATTTTCGGTTTTAAAAAAAATTAGGTTCATTTTAGATAAATTACTTAAATTTACTATGAATAAATTTATTAATAAATTTTCTTCTGAATGTGGTTTTAATACTGTAGTTAAAAATAGACAAACTTTAATTGCTAATTTTGGTTTTACTAGAATATTTATATTTAAATTTATTTATCAATATTGGTTCCATGAAGGAAATATGGAAAGAATAAATAAATTAAATAATTTATTATATTTTCTTAGTAGCTCAGATGAAGCTTTTAATGGAATTAATAATTTTTCAAAAGAAGAAAAAGAGATTTTTGCTATGTATAAATATACTGAAGCAATATTTGAATTTTTAATTGTTTATTGTAAAGACAATCAAGAAATAAAAAATGAATTATATGAATATTTATATGTTTATTTTTACTTTATTAATATTATTCATTCTTGTTTAAATGGTATGATTGAAATATTTAAAAATAATGAAAAAATATTACATTCCGTTATAAGGGATTGTAAACAAAAAGAAGAATTTAAAAAAGCTTTAATAACAATATTTAAAGAATATTTCCCAAATTATATTTCAACAAGAGAAGAAAATTATATTTATTATACAAGTCATGAAACAATAAATGATAGTCATGAAGAAGAAGAAGAAGAATCTAAAAAAGAAATATTAGACAATAAGACAATATTAACAAATAAAAAAAATAATTTTGAAAACTTAAATTTATTTGATTTACTTTTTGAATTTATAAAAATATCAAAATATAAATTTACTCCCAAATATAATAATGTTCAAGAATTGCATAAAGCTCAATATAATTGTAATGCAATATCTTTAATATCAAGGGAAAAATTTTTTGAATTATTAAAAAACTTAGTTTCAATTTATGATGGAGAAATAAATATATTAGAAAATCAAAGATGTATAATTAATAAAATAATATATAATCAAATAGATAACGATGATTCTTATTTATTGAAAAAATTTTTAGAACCTTCTCAATCAGATTATCCTCCAAGTTTAAAAGAATTATTTTTCCATATTTCTTATCATAATCCTGATGATAATATTCAAAAATTTTTATTTAATAATGATTATTTACAAATAGATAGATTAATAGATGAAAAAAATATGGTTCATTCAACTCAAATTTCTGCAAATATGAAATTAATTATTTATTTAACTTCTTTAACTAATAAAGTATCTAGAAATACTGATAGTGATGATATTGAGAAAATCAATAAATTTAATTCAAAAGTAAAAGAATTTTTTCGAATTCAGAAAAATTATTTTTTAAATAAATTTTATTTCCAAGATCAATGGAGAATAAATTTTTTAAACAGACAACAAGTCACTTTCTTTGTTTCCGGATTACAATTTTTAAATATAATATCTGAAAATGATATAGTTAATATAAAAGAAGACAAAAAATTTTTAGTAACATTAATGAAATTTTTAACTAGAAATTTTAGAATATTTCAAGAGAAAAAATTTTCTTTATTAATTCATGAAGAAATGAATAAAAAACAACAAATATTAAATGATAGAATAATAAAAACAGATCCAACTCAATATATTTCAATAGCTGAAAGTTGGTTAAAAGTATATTTAGTATTTAAAAATATATTATCTTTATTAATTGAAGAAGAAGGAACAAAAGAAATAGAAGAAAAAGATAAAAAAATAATTGATTTTGTTTCAAAAAGAACTTCTGGAAGTAATTTAATAAAAAGAAAAGATTTTTTGTCAGAAACAAAAGAGGATAATTTAAAAGATAAAGGAGAAAAAGGAAATATAATTTCAAATGGGAATTCAAGTGAAAATGATATGATAGAAACAACAAACCAAAATAATATTTTAAAAAAAAAATTACAGAAAAAAACAACAAATGTAATGGTATTATTTGCAAACAAGGATAAAATAAATTTTAATGAATTTGATAAAGATAATATTGATGATGATATGAACAATACAGAAGAATTTTATTCTAGTCAAGATTTAGATAATGATGAAAAAAATAAAGAAAATGAAAATGATAATAAAAAATATCCTCAATCTTTTGTTGATTCTATAAGAAAAAAAATTTCTATGAAAAATCCAAGAAATTTTGATAATGAAGAAAAAAACAATGCTTTTCCAAGAAATGTTACTTTTGAAGATGAGAAAACTCATAATAAGAATGAAATATCGAAAAATATTTTAAATATATTTAAATTAATAATAAAGAAAAATATTTCTAAATTAAATGAAAATTTCTATGATTATTATAATAATATTGAATATAAAAAAGGAAAAGAAATTTCATTTGATAATTTTATTGAATATTGTATTCCTAATTTAGATTCTGGAATGAATAAAATTAATTATTTTATAAGAAAATTTTGTGAAAAAGAAATTAATTCTAAATTACCTTGTGAGAAAGAATTATCTAATTTAAATTTAGAATTCGTAGAAAAAAGATCAGAAAATTTAAATTTTATTCAAAATTTATTTATAGCATTTAATATAACTGATGATTTGGAAATGCAAGAAACAATAATCAGTTTAATTTATAATTATTTTCATCAAAGAAAATTATTTTTTAGAAATGTTACTTTTTTTAATGAGCATTTAATTACTTTAAGAACAATTCAAAATAATCCTTTTAATGATAAATTTAAAATAAAAGGTGATTTTAAGAAATTTTATCAAAATTATGAAAAAAATAAACATGAATATTCAGAAGATGATTTTGTTGCTGTAGAAAGATTTTTTACTCTTTTAATTCAACAATTATTAATTATTTTTAGAAAAATATTAAATTATTGGAAATATGAATTTAGAACTTTATCTTTGGAAAATGCTAATAAATATTATTCTAAATTTGAAGAAAATGAAAATTTAATTACTGAAATTGAAAAATTAATTTCTATTATTGAACAATTAGAAAATGATATAATAAAGAAAAAACCTGATTTTACAAAAGAATATTTTTTACATTTAATTGAAATTTTAATGAAAATATTCTATTTTATGAGAAAAAATGGAGAAAATACAGTTTTTACTTCTTTATTATCTGTTTTAAATGAAAGTGGAGGAATATATAATAAAATGTTTTATTCTTTAATGATGGATTTTTTACATAAAGGAAAAAGATTAAGTAATCATTTTGTTGATAAAACTTTCTTTTTCTTTAAGAAAATTAGTATATTTAATGAAAAAGGAGAATCAAAAAAACAAGATAATCCCGAAAACATAATAAATATTAAAAATAAATATTTTATTTGTTTCTTTTTATTATTATCTTTTCAATATGTTACATTACCAAAAAACGAAAAAAATATAGATTTCATATATTCAATTTTAAAAAATGAAAAAGATTTAATGGTATATGATTCAATTTGTTCATATATGATATTATTATATGTTTCTGATGTTGAGAAAAAAAAATTAACTCTTAATTATTTTTCTATTTTAGAAAATATGAGAATAATGAATCAAAATGAATGTTTCGGAGATTGTAATACAAAAATGAATTTAAATAGTGAATATCCAGATACTTTTAGTAATATTTATTTAGATATATTAATGAATGTTTTAAAGTTTGTCATTTGCAAAAGAAATATGATTAATGAATCAAATTTAGATGAAATTTTAGTGGAAACATTTTTATTCTTTTTAAAGAAAATGGACCATAAGATAATAATTACAAAAGAAGACATAAATAATAATATTAATGAAGGATTAGAAAATGATAAAATTCAAGTGATGACAAAATTAATAAAAATAATAAATTACTTTGAAGAAATAGAAACATTAAATAATATATTTATAGTGAAAATAGATCCAAATAAAAAGAATAACTTTGATTCTGAATTTTATCAAATTTTTGAAGCAGATAATGCAAATAGCCAAACAAATAAAAAAAACACATTTTTCGGTTCAATGGGAATGAATTCAGAATTAGATGAACATAAAGTAATCCCAATAATAGATTATTTTCCAAAGCCACATCAAGTATATCATTTATTTGAATCTAATTTAGAAAATATATTTGAAGACTCAAGTAATGGTTCATCTAATATCAATAATAATGAATTAGATTATGTAAAAACTACTTTTGAAATATATAAGTATTTCTTATTTTATATTTTAGAAATTGATCCTGATTATTTAAAAGAAATGGAAATTGTTGATAGTTTTAAAAGTGAAAAAGAAGGAATTAAAAATTTTATTCAATTAGTTCTTTATGGTTATGGAAGAATAAAAGATGCAAATAATACTGAAGATGATGGAATTGACTATAAATTTATTGATGGAAGTGATGATAAATTAATAAATTTATATACTAAAATTGTTTTTTCTTCTTTATTTTTCCTAATTAATTTAACTACAATTTGGTATTTAGATAATGGAAATATTGCAATTGCCCATATTCAATTTAGAGAAGATATTATAAGGAAAAATAGTATGAAATTAACAAACGATTTTTTTTCTTTTGATGAATTATCTAGTTCCAATACTTTAATGAGTGTAGGAAGTAATATTGGTTTAAATACTAAAATTATGATTTCTACTGGAAAAAATGATAAAACTAATTTTTATATTTATAAAAAATTAAATATTATTACTGGAGAAATTTTAACTTTAATGTATCAAGATAGTTCTATTTATGATAATGAAGAAGAAGAAGAAAATGAAGGAGAAGAAAAAATTGATTCTAAAGAAGTTTTAAATAAAAATTTAGAAATTTTACATGAGAAATATTTATATTATAAAAATGCTGTTATGGAACTTAAAAATGATAAATTATATGCTTTTAAAAATATGTTGTATAATAATAGGAAAGAATTAAAAAAATATATTAGGAATGAAACAACAAGTATTATTTATTATTTATTAGTATTATTGGATTCTGGTGCAAAGACTCAGTATGATCAAATATTTTATTCTTTTTTAAATAAAATAGTTGAATTTATTTCAAGATCATGTTCAACTCATTTAACAACAAAAAATGTTAAGTTAAATGAATTTTTAATTTCAATTTATAAAGAAATATTAATTTTCTATGAAGAAAATGAAGAAGAATTAATTGGTTATTCATTGAGAAAAAAAACTTTAAGAGAAATTCAAATTTCATTAGAAAGAACAGGAATATTAGAAACTTTATTAAGATTAGTCAATAAATATAAAATTCCTGCAATTAATGAATTATTACCTGAAATTTTTGATATGTTTTGTAAAATCTTAAAAAAAGGTAATTTTAATAGTCAAGAAGCTTTTTATAATATTTTAACAATGAAAAATCAATTTGAACCTGTTTTTTCATATATGAAAGAATTAATCACAGAAAAAATAAGTTTTATATTATCTGGTAAAAGCACAATAATAAGAGAAAAAAAGAAAAAAATATCTTTTGAAAATAGAATATTTTTAAAAGATGTTGATATGAAACAAGATTCTAAAATATTACAATTTTTACAATTATTATGTGAAAACCATAATAAGAAATTACAATTATTTCTTCATAATCAAGTTAATTTTAGAAAATCATATGATTTAGTTTCTCACGCTCAACATTATTTAACAATATTATTTAATCATTTTGAACCTTTTTTATTTGAACCTTTAATTAAATGCTTTGATTTATTAATTGAATTTATTCAAGGACCTTGTTTAGAAAATCAATTAACTTTAATTAATTCAAAATTATTAATTACTATAAATGATATATTAAAATATTATTTAAATTCTGAAAGTGAAGTTTTACAAACAATTTTCCCTTTAGTCAATGCCTTGAAAAAAGATGAAATTGATAAAACTAAAAATACTACTGAAGAAGGACAAGAAGAATTATTTGAAAATAATTTTAATAAAATGTCAACTTTTCAAATAAGTTTATTAACATTTAAATCATCAATTTTATTATTAGCTTTAATAGAAAATAGAACAAAAGAAGATTCAATATATATAAATATAAAAAATATAATTAAACCTGATGTTTTAAGAAAAGTATGTATTAAAATATATTTTGAACATTTAAGTATTATTTGTGAAACAAATAATTTAAATGATTATGAACTAAAATTACATGATTTTAATAAAGCTGAAGAAGTACAAGAAAATGCAATAGAAAATATATATAATTATAATTCTATTGTTGAAAGAGAACCAACCGAAGTTTCTGATTATTTAATTTTAGAAACTGGATTTTTTTTATATTTCCTTATATTATATTATGAAGATTATGAACAAAATTTACTTTCAAAACCAAATATTGTAGTTGAACAAACTAATCTTTTTGAAAGAGGATTAAATTATTTTAAAGGATCTGTTTTTGGCTCAATTATTAATTTTATTATTGATTTTCCTATTGCTGTTTTAACCACTTTAAGTTATATAGTTGCTTATATTGTTTTTGTTTTTTCTTTGGGAAGAGTCAAAATATTTAATTTATTAAGAAGATTATTTAGAAGAAAAATTTATGTTGATGAAGATTCATTACCTTTTTATGAAAAATATACTCAAAGTATAGAAATATTAAGAGAAGAAAAAGTTTATAAAATATATTTTTACTTATTACCTTTTTTCTTTAGATTAAATAAATTTGAAAAAGTAAGATTTTTAGAAGAAATAGATAGAACAAATTCAAAAACTAAATTAATGGATATATTAAAATTTACAAATAAATTAAAATATGAATTAGAAAATGATTACTATGTAAAAGAATTTACTGGTCATTTACCAATATTAGGTTTAATTTTTAGAAGCGTTGAATTATGGAAAGATTTATCACTTTTATTAACAATAGTTCAAAATATTTTTAATATATTTGCTGTTAGAAAAGTAGGTAAAATTTATACTTTATGTTTAACTCCTGAAAATTGTGTTCAAGTTGAAAGTTGGGTTGATGAAAAAACATTATTTAATATTAATCCAGAAGACTTTAGTAAAATGCTAGAAAAATTATTTGTTATTCAATGTACTTTATCATGTTTAATATTTGTTGAATTTATTTCTAAAAAAATATTAGCTATATATAGTTTAACTGAAGAAGAAGTAAATGCTTTAAATGTATCAAATATATACAGAAAATTTCTTTTTATAAAAAATTTCTTAAAAAGATTAATATTTAATTTCGAAGTAATTTATTATTTTGCTTATGTAGTTTTTGCTTTTTTAGGAACATTTGAAAGTGATTTTTTCTTTGCTTTTCTCTTATTAGAAATTGTACAAAGATTTAAAACTTTAAGAAATGTACTTTCAGCAATAAAAAATCCCTATAAGGAATTAGTATTAACTTTCATTTTATGGATAATATTAATATATTATTTTGCTATATTTGCATATGCTTTTTTCAGAGATGATTTCCCATATGAACAAGATTGTAATTCTTTAATAAGATGTGTTGCAGTTATTTTTTATGAAAATAATAGAATGGATAATGGAATTTCTGGTTATTTAAGAAAAAGACAAGAAATAGTTTTTGGACATAATCCTTTCACAGGAAGATTTTGGTATGATGAATTATTTAATTTAATATTAAAAATATTAATTATTCAAATGATTTCTGGTATTATTATCGATAACTTCGCTGTTTTAAGAGAAGAAGAAGTTGAAATGATAAGTGATATGAAAAATATTTGTACTATTTGTTCTTTAAAAAGAGAAGCTATTGTTAAAATTTATAATAAATATGGAATGGAATATACTGATCATATTATTAGAGACCATCATATTTTTAATTATATTTTTTATATTATATATTTGTTTAAAAAAGATAAAACTGAATTTACTGGAATTGAATCTTATGTTTATGAATTGGCTTTTAATCAAAAAGATATTACTTGGTTTCCAATTGATCAATTATATATTGCTAAACCTGGAGAATTACAATTAGATGATGATGAAGATGATGATGATGATGATGATTAAATATTTCTTTTTATATAATCTTTTTTTATGAACTATATTATTTTTTATTATATATAATTCTGATGTTTTTTAATAAAATTTATCAAAAAATTAATAATGAAAAGAAGAGAATTAAGAAAAAGTATTATTGGAACACCAATGGAAGACATTGCTTCAGAGCAATTTCAAAAATCTCAATATAAAGGAGTAGGTCAAAAAAGAAGATTAAATATATTAAAAAATGAAGTATTTATAGGAAATATAATATGTAATTATCCAGAAAATAAAAAGAAAGATTTGAAAAAAAAAAGAGCTACATTATATGATTTTGTAGGAGGAAAAAAAAAAAGACATAATTTATCAAATTCCGTTGATTTAACAAAAAGTGCGATACAAAGTATAAAAGGAAATACATATATAAAACAAAATATTCATGAATATGTTATTGAAAATCCAGTAACTAAAGGAAGAAGTTTATCTTCTGCTAAAAAAGAAAGAAAAAATAATTTTTTAATGTCAACGAAAAATGAAATTGAAAATGCTAAAATTAATATTCAATTATTTAAAATGAATTTAGATAGAATTCCAAAAGTAATTAAAGATAAAGATTATTATGCTAAATTTATTCAAGAATATTGGAAAAAATATAAAGAATATAAATTAGAAAAAGAATATAATAAAATCAAATATTATAGAAAATTAGCTAGAACAATTAATTCTGTTTTTTGTCAATATTATTTGAAATTAAAAGAAAAATTTTTTTATAGAGTTTCTATTATAAAACCTAAGTTAATTGAAGTTTCTATTTCTGATTATTATTTAATTCAACATTTAAAAGAAATTGGAGTTAATAATGTAAATGATTTTAGAAATTTGGTTTTTTCAATTTCAAGAAATTTTCCTAATTCAAATAATCAATAAAGAATGAAATTTACTGTTATAAATATTTATATTTTTTTTTTTGATAAATTTTAAAATTAATAGAAATTATATAATTATAAGAAAAACATTAAATATAAATTATACAATAGTTATTATAGAAATATAACAAAGATAAAATAAAAACAATAATCAATAAAATCTATTTGAAAGACAGTTAAATTCTTCCTCATTCAGAATTAAATAAATTATATAATTATTGAATTGAAAAGCAAAAAGTAAAGATTTTATATTAAGACAATGATATATTTCCATCCTTTTAATATAATCATAAAGATTTTTTCTTTATTTTTTATTGTTGATTAAAAAAATATATGTTAAATATTTGATTCATTATACTTTATTATAAGTTAATGTTTATTTAATTTATATAATTTTTTTTTATGGATTTAATTTTTATATATATTTTTCTTAAACCAACAAAAAAAAAATTGTGATTGACAGTTTGAATATTATATTTTTAAAGAAATTAAATTTTGAAGAAGAAGACAAAAGTAAAATAAATCTGATTTCTTTGAAAAAACCTTAAAAAATTCAAATAAAAAAGAAAAAACATAAATAAAAATTTTAACGAAAAAAGTATCTCTGAAGTTACCAAAAAAAATTAATAAAAATATTTATACGTATTTTTTTTTCTTTGATAAATAAAAATTTAACAATCAATGTTTAATTCTGCATTTGATAATGGAATTTTCACAATTCCAATAGATCAAAAATTTCAAAAAAATTATTTTTCAAATAAAAAGTTAAAATATATAAAATTATTTCCCAAAAATTTAAGTTCAGATGATTCTTCTTCAGGAAATAATTCTTATTCAAAGGATAATTTATTATCTTTTGAAAATAATGATAATTTGAATTTTAATCATAAAAAAAAAAGTTTAGTTTTTACTGAGAATTTAAACAATGATTGGAAAATGTTAATTGTAATTAAACAAATTAATAGTTTTAAAAATTTGACTCAAAGTATATATAATTAAATTTAAAGAAAAATGATTTTTTCTTTAAAATACTAATTAAATATTTAGCAATTATTTTAAATGTAGAGTTCATTTAGATTTTTAGTTTGTTAATTTTTAGGAAAGAAATTTCCTTATTATCTAAGATTCATAAATATTAAAATTATTATTATTAATGATTATATTATGAGTTTTTTTATAAATATTATTAATAAACATTTTTGAATTACATGTCTTTTTTTTATTTTTTAAATATTAATTTATATTTTATTCTTTTATTTAAAAAATAAATAATAAAAAAAATTAAATGAAAAATGTAATAAATAATTAAATAGAATATTCATAATTATTAAAACATTTAAAAAAAATAAATATAATGAAACAAAAATCACAAATTCAAGAAGAGAAGAATTCATCAAAATCTTCGGTTATGAAAAAAATGTTAAAATCTCTACAAAAAAATAATGAATTGAATTAGATTCAAATTATTAGATTATATACAAATAGAAGAATATTAAATAGAATAGAAGAATCTGATTCAGATATTATTGAAAATATAAATCTAATGAAAAAGATAGAAATGAATTAATTGGAGTTTGATAATTCCTATATAATTGATGAAAATAGATTAGATTATATATATGAACTAAGGAGAAAATTACAATGTAAATTTAAAAATTACTGAAAATATAGGTTAATCAAAGATAATTATATGAAAATATATCATAAAGTCTTTTAGATTTAGAAAAATAGATATATGGAAATTAAATTAGGTTACTTTGAAATATCAAAAGAAGAAACAAAAAAATATGAGAAGATTATTAAAAAAAGAAATAGTAATTGTAGAACAAAATTTAATTGATGAAAATGAAAATTTTATTCAAATTGATTCTTGTTGATATATGTCTTCAAGATTAAAAATCCAACATATTTTAGAAATATGTGAAATGGATTAATATTTAAAACATATAAAATCATTATGTTTGTAAATAGTAAAAAATAAGATTAAAAAATTAAAGATATAATTAATATACTTTATACAAACATTTTAATTTCATCTTAATTTTTTGTTGAAGATGTAATGTTTGGTGATTCATTTAGTTGAAAGACGAAAATAATAAGAATTATTTAAAGGATAATGAACATTTTGGAAAAAAGTAAATTTATAATATGATAAAGAAAAAGATAAAAAAGGAGTTTTTCAATCTTTAGAATTTTTATTAATAATTACATTTTTTTATTTAGAAATATTGTGTATTATAATAAGCATATAAATTTAATTTTTTTATTTTTATTTATAATTTATAATTTATTATTTTACAATAAATGATATTTTCATAACAATAAATTAAATATATTAAAATTTAAAAGATGAAAGAAACAAATGAAATAAAATTAGATGAAGAAGAATTTTTTGAAAAACCAGCAGAAATAAATGAAGAATTATTGAAAAAAGAAACCGAAGATCAACTAAATATATTAACAAAAAAATACAACGCAGTACAAAATATATCAAACGACACAATAATGGTAGCAAAATTTGATGAAGTTGGAGGTCATGTAACATATATAATAAAAGGTACAATATTTGAAAAAGAAATAAAAAGAAGATTTAAAGAATTTTTTGCTTTTTATGAAAAATTAAAACAAAAATGGCCTGGTATATATATTCCTCCAATTTCAAAAAAACAAGTTTTTTCAAATTTAGATATAGAAACTTTAAAAAAGAGAAAAAATCAATTAGATAATTTTGTAAAGGAATTATATAAGATAACATATTTATTCGAAAGTGAAGAATCAAAAATTTTTTTTTCTCCTGAATATGGAGAAGATACAAATAATGATGTTATTAAAGCTTTGAATAAATTACCTATTTATACTAAGAGTGAAATGAGAGATAATTATGAAAAAAAAATTCAACCTTTTTATGCTGATTTAAAAAAAAAAGATTTTAATGATGAACAATATCAATATTGTATGCAATATATAGATAATTTTTTAAATAAATTAACTCAATATAAAGAAATGTGTATTAAAATAAGTTCAGAAAAAGAAGAAATGATAAAAAATTCAAGTGAAACACTTCAATCATATGAAAATTTTGAGAAATTAGCAGTTTCAGAATTTATAGAAAATAATAATTCAAAATTAATATTTTTCAATGCCTCAAATTTTAAATTAAATCAAGCTTTATTAGATTTTAAAAAAGGAATGAAAAATCCATATCAAGTTTTAGCAAGTTGGGTAAGACAAAAAGAAATTGAATTATTATCTATGAAAGAATCTTTAAATAAATATAATAAATTATTTTCTGAAAAACAAAGTTTAATTAATGATTTACATTCTATTGAAAATAAAATTAATGATTTAAATCAAGGAAAAAAAGGATTTTTTGCTACTATTACTATGCAAGATCCTGAGAAGTTAAAAGAAAAATACAATAGTGAAAAAACTGCTAAAGAAAATGATATTGCTGATATGGAAAAAATGATTGAAATTTTAAAGGATTATTATTCTTTTTATATTTATGATTTTTTTAAACTTTTAAAAATTAGTCTTTATGATTTAATGAAAAATTTTGCTGATTGTAATCTAAGTAATTGCATTAAAATTTCAGAATTTTGGTTAAAAGTTCAAGTTGAAGAAAATCAAATAAATAATTAAGAATTTATTTATAATTTAATAATAAATAAAAATTCATTTTCAAAATTTAATATAATCATATATTAATCAAAAAATACAAAATCAAAAAAATCTTCTCTAAAATAAAATTAAGTTAAAAGTTTTATAATTCATAATTTAAACCATTTTTTAATAAAGTTTATTAATTAAATTAAGTATTGTTCAATTTCAAAAAAAACAAATAAATACCATATTAAATTAAATAAATATATTTAAAATTACATTTTTTACAATTAAACATATGGAGAAACTAATAATCCATTACTAAATTGTTCTAATTCATTTTTTGGAAATCTTTTATGAATTTTTTCTTTTTTAAAATGTTTAATAAAATTTCTATTATATTCAAATTGAGTAAACAAATCACTATTTAATTTTTTTTTATTTTTTTCATTAAAATAGTTTCTACTTTTATTTTCATTCGAAGTTAGATTTTTTATATGAGAAAATATATTTTTATAATTAAAAGGTTGAGATTTATAAAAATTATTATTGTCATTTTTAAAAGGAGAAACATTAATTCTTAAATTATTATGATAATTATTTCCTAAAATTCTATTAATTTTATTAACTTCTTTATAATTGATTTTAATATCTCCTTCTAAATTTTTTCTTATTGAATCAATATTTTTCATAGATCTTTCTCTTGATGAATTATTTCTAAAAATGATACTATAATTAGGAGAAATATTATAAGATTTATTTCTTTTATAATCAAAAGTATTCTGTAATTTATTATGAAAATCTTTCATTGTTAAATTTCCATTTAAAATATCATCAACGTGATTTCTTTTTAAATCATAATAAAAATGACACTTTTGTTCAATTGAATATTCTGGTTTTAAAAATGACTTTTCATATGGATTTGAATAATTCATTGTTGATGAAAAACTTCGTTTTAAATCTTCTATTCTTCTTTGATTATTTAAATTTGTTATTGATATTGTTTTTAAATTTACTTTTCCTTGTTTATTTTTCCTTTTTGATATTATTGTTGAAAAAAAATTTGAATCCAACATTTTATTATTTGATATTGTATTTGATAAACTTTTTGAGAACTAAATATTTATAAATATATTTATTATACTATATCTGAGTTTGTTAAATACATGTTTTAAAAAATTATTATTTTTCTTTTTATTGTTATAAATGAAAAAAATAAAATTTAAATATTAGTTTTTAATTTAAAAAATAATTAGTTTAATAAATTGTGAACATGCTTTCTTCAAAAAACTTAATTAAAAAAAATCAAAAAAACGATAATATATCTCAATCAAGGAACTCAATAAAAAGAAAAATAATTCAATATAGACAATATATATATAAGAAAATATCAAAAAAATATATCTCCACCAAACAATACATAATTAATATAATAAATAATATAATATATAATGAAAAAGCACATATTGTAGCAACCTTTAAAGATTATTTAATTTTAGATGATACAAATGAATTTTTAAAAAGATATTATACAGAATATGAAAGTAAAAATAGATTACCTAAATTCTTTGAATATTATGATACTTATTCAAAAATTTATCCTAATTATACTTCACTTCCTGAAGGTAAATATATTTATAAAAATATTCTAAAAAAACAAAGAATGATTGATATTCAAGAAGAAATGGAAATTAATAATAAAAAGAATTATTCTATTAAAAGCTTTGAAGAAGTAAAAAAAGAAAATGATGTTTTTTCAACTGATGTTATTGATTCTATATTAAATGAAACAAATAAAGAAGAAATGGAAATATTATTTAATATTAATAGAGATAATTATTTAATTGAAGAACAGAAATTTAATGAAAAAGTTTTTGATTTAATAGATTTAATTGAAAAATATGAAAATAGAAATAATAACGCATTTAGTTATATTAATATTGAAAATATTTCTCCAGATAATATAAGGAATGAATTAAATAAATCTTCAAAAAATATTAAAACTCCTGTAAATATAAACAATTATATTTTTAAAAAATATTCAAATAATAATTCAATTACTAATTTAAAAAATAATGTTTCTTCAAATTTTTCTTTGATTTTTTCAAACAAATATAATAAAAAAAATAATTTTTTAAATTTACATTCTAATAAACATAATCCTTCAAGTAATAGTAATATAATAAATGATAGTAATAATCCAAAAACAGATAGAACTTTAATTGAAAAAATAGAAAATAATCTTTTAAAATTAACTAAAAAAAATATAACAAATAATAAAAAAAACTCAAGTTATTCTCAAAAAAAAAATATGAGAGAAAATTCATCTTTGTCAAAAAATAATATAAGTACAAATTCAAAAAAAACAAAGTATTCAACATCAAATAGTTATTATCATAATATATCAAAAAGTAATATTAGTTCAAAAAATGCTAATATACCATTAACATATAAATATAGTAAAAATAATCCAATAATGTCATCTAATGAAAATTCAATGAAATCACCAATGGGTATTAAAAATAATAGTAAAAGTATTTCTGGTCAAAAAAGTCAAAATAATATTAATAATAAATCAAAAGTAAAAATAAATAATTTTAATAATAATAATTCTGGAACTTCAACAAGTCGAAAATGTGTGAATAATATTATTTATATTATTAATCAAAATCCTAAATTTACTACAAATGTTACTTTCTATAATAATAATAATATTGATTATTTAAATAATAATTCAAATAGACCTAAATCAACAAGAACTACAATAAAACAAATTTATAAAAATGAGAATAAAAAAAATATAAACTCAAAGGAAAAAAATAATATAAAAAATAAAGTTAAAAAAAGAAACCAAACTAAAATTATAAACTCTTCATCAGCAACAAATAATTTATTAATGACAACAAGAGATGTTAATTATAAAGATATAAATATAAATATATTAAAAAACAGAATTAAAATAAATGAAAAAATGATTCATAGTAATAATAAAATTAATAATAATACTTTTAACAGTATTAATAATAATCAATGTAAAAATTTTAAACAATGTTCTGTTAGTAGAAATAAAAAAGGTGAGAATTATAAAAATAATAATAATAATATTTCAATTAATAAAATTAGTAGAAATGATTCTTTATCTAAAATTGGGTTTTTAGATGTTGTAAGTATGAAAAAAAGAGTAATTAAAGGAATAAATATAAAAAATTTTGCTAAAGTTTTTAATGCAAATTTATCTCAACAATCAGCAAAAAAATGAAAAAGAAATAAAAGAATATTTATCATAAATAAAGAAAAAATTTTCATTATATTTATAAATAAAATTTAAATATAAAATAATTTTTGAAATTTATTAAAAATAAAATTATAGTTCAGTTGGTTTTCTTTGAAAAAGAATAGATTTAGATTGTTTAATAAAAGGAAAACCAAGTGCATTAATAGTAATTCTTTTAGAACTATTAATTCTATTTTTAATTCTATTAAATTTCATATTATAAATTTCATTTAATTTCCAATAATTATTTTCTTGATTTGGTTCAGTTTGAATTTGATAAGTGATAATTTCTTTAGGACCATTTAAAATATTATTTATTTCACTTATATTTGTTCCTTTTTGAATTAAATTAAAACAATTTTTAATTTGTTTTTTTTTTTTAAAATCTCTTGTTTTATAAAATAAATTATATTTATTATTAAAATTGCTATTTGTTTGCTTATTTAAAGCAGTTACTAAATCAAGATCTGAATTTATAATTTCTTTTATTTTAGGTTTTAATTTTAATATGTTATTTCTTATTGGAATCCTTGATTTAATATAATTATTATTTAATAAAATATCATGACTATTATTATTAATCATTTTTTTTGATTGATTATTTATATTTGATTCAGAATAAACACTATTTATTTTTTTTTGTGTGTTAAATGAATCAGCCTTATTTTCTGATAATTGAAGTAAATTTTTTTTAATATCTAAAAAAGAAGTTCTCTGTGTTAAAGGAGAAAAAAATTTTATATCTTTATTTTCTTTTTTTATTCTTTTTGGAGAATTTATTGTTATTTGTTTATTTATTTGTCTTTCTGTTTTTGGAAAATTAAAATATTTAGTGTTTGTTCCTATTGAATTGTCAATTAAGAGTTTTGATTTTAATTGATATTTAATTTTTTTTTTGTTGGAAATATTTAAAAAAATTTTTGAAACTTTGAAATTAGACATTAAATATTGTTTTTATTATTTAAACAAATATGCTTAAGATTATAAAAAAATTATATAAGGAGTTAAAAGAAAAATATAAAAAAAAAAAAATAATTATGAAAAAAATAATGAAAGATAATAATAATGAAGTTTAAAATTAAAAAATTAAAAATTAATAAAAGAAATTCAATTGATTCAAGAAAAAATAAAGAAAAAACTTAACACTTCTTTTTTAACTAAAAATAATAAAATGTAAAATATTAAAATCATAGAATGAAGATTTAGATATTTATAATAAAAAAGAAAATAAAATTATTATTATTGAATAAAGAAAAAAAAGATAAAACACTTTAATTAAATGTTTAATTGAAAAAAATATTTCTTTTCATTTATTGCCTTCAAAAAATATTTTTCTTAATTTTAAAAGAAATACAAAATATGAAAATAAATTGTTGTCTGATAATGTTGATGAAATTTCATATAACACCTAAAAAAAAGAAAATTAATTATTCAAAGATTATTAAAATTAAAATATACATAATTAAGTATTTTATTTATTATATTAATAAAAAGATGAGAGGAAGGAAAAAATCTATTTTTAAACTTAATAAAAAAAAGTAATGTTAGTCGAAAAAATTATATTAATTTAGATATTTCAAAAAAAAGTTAAACTAAATAACCCAAAAAATTAAGAAAAATATTTAAAAAGATTCAAATATTTTTAAAAATGGGTTTTATTGCTTGTCTTTGAATGATTTTTATTTTTCATAAAAGCATTGATTTTAGTGAAACTAGACTATATTCAAATTATTTGTAATAGGAAATAAATATTTATTAAAAATAAAAATAAAGGAAACAAGAATATAAAATTAAATAATATTAACTGAAACCCATAAATAATTTTTATAAAATTCCAAAATTAATCAAAACTTCAGATAAAAAACTAAAAAAATATATTATAAATAAATTTTCTTCAAAAAATAATAAATACAAAAATAAAATATAAAAATAATATAATTTAAAAATATTTATAAAAAAATAAACATTAAATTAACTCACATATTATATTTCTGATACATTTCTGAATTTCTTTTAAGTAACTTTTCCAAAGGCCCTAAAAGTCTTTTAAAAGCTAATCTGTCCAAAGTAATTAATTTACATTTAGTTTTGGCAATAACACTGGCAGCTCTAGGTTCATCTCTTAATAAAGCAAGTTCTCCAAAATAATCTCCACTTTTATATTCTTTAACAATAACTTCTTTTTCTCCTTCATGAAAAACCTTAGAAGCATAAGCTTCTCCTTCATCTAAAATATAAAATTTATCTCCAATTTCATTTTGTTTAATAATAAAATCTCCTTTATCAGCTTTTTCACTTTTAACAGCATCACAAATTTGTCCTAATTCATAAGCATCAATAGTACTTAAAATATGAACATTTTTTAAAGAATTTTCATATCTTTCTCTTTTTTTAACAGCAGCTTCTTTTACAATATTATTAAAAGTAGCTCTATCAAGTGCCCATAATAAGCAATCAGTTTTAGCTTTAATAGTTGCAGCTCTTGGGGCATTATATAAGAGTGCTAATTCACCAAATGATTCTCCAGGTTTATAATTTTTTAAAAAAGTTGGTTTGTCACCTTTTTTAAATGTTTTCTCGCAATCTAATTCACCTGTATCTACTAAATATACTACATCACCTTCTTCTCCTTCTTTTATAACATATTCACCACTTTTATATTTCTTCTCCTCAAATGCATCTATTACTGTCTCCATATCTTGATCTTCTAATGAATTAAATATAAAACTTTGTAAACAACGATTTTTTATTGTTTCCTTTTGAATCTCTGTTTTTGGTATTACTCGAGGCTTAAAATCTGATTTTTTATTAAATATTCCAAATACTTCTGCTGATACACTTGAACGTTGACCTTTCTTTATTATTTTATTCCTCTGTTCTTTTAATTGTAGATCAAATTCTTCCTGAGATATATCATCTTCTTTTTCACTATTTGATACTGAAAAATTCTCCTCTGAGTCTTTTTTCGATAATGATGATAGTGATTTTTTATCTTCATTCTCTTTTGTTATTGATAGTTTTGGATTTTTTAATTTTTCTTCTTCATCATCTTCTTCTTCATCTCTTTCTTCTTTTTTCTTCTCTTTTGGAGATGCTTGGAATTCTTTTTCTTGCTTTTGGTATTTTTTTATTTCTTTTCTTAAATTCTCTAATTCCTCTCTTTCTCCATTCGAAGTTATATCTGTTCCTTGAGTGTAGTTCAATAACCAAGTTAACATAAAACGCATTGGTTCTTCAGGACATGTTTGTAGCATTGTGTTTACCATTGGTTCAAGTATTCCACGTACTTTTGTCTGAAGGTATTCTTCAGCCATTTTTTTAATTTTTATTTTTATACAAAGGAAATTTCAATATTAAAAAAATTGTATTATAAATAAAAGGAATAAATATATAAATTAAAAATAATAATTAATGATAATCCATAAATTAAATCAAAAAAATGGAAATAATTGCAACTCAGGTAATTCCCTCAATATTAACATTTGGTTTTACTTCTTTAATATCATATTTAGCAAAAAATGGGAAATTAAAAAACAAAACATATGAAGAAAGAAAAGAAATAATAAAAAAAGAATATATAAAATATTTAAAAAATGATTTAAAAAAAGTAAAAACACACTTTATATCCAAATTTATAACATCATCAGATCAAATAAAGAATTTAGACTCAATAGTAGAAACAGTCATAATTCAGGAAAATTTTCAAAGTAGAATATTAAATATAATAAAAGGGGACATGGGTAATTTTTCATTTACTTCAAATATAAATAATTTTAATGTATTAATATTAGGAAAAACAGGAGTTGGAAAAAGTACAATAATAAATACATTACTTCAATTAAAAGGAGAAAATGAAATTCCAACAAATTCAATTTTAGGTGATTCAGTAACAAAAGGACCTCCAAAACCTTATGTATCAAATAAATTTAATGGAATTAGATTTTATGATTCTGAAGGAATTAGTTTATCTAATGAAATGGATGCTTGTACTCAACAAATAACCAAATTTATTAATGAACAACTTTTAACTAATAATCCAGATTTATTTATTAATTGTATTTGGTATTGTGTTAATGGAGAAAGATTTGAAGAAAGGGAATTAATATTTATTAAAAATTTAATGGATATTTATACTGATGATAATTTACCTATTATTATTGTTTATACGAAAGCTGTTGATGAAAAAGTCGATAATACTATGATTGAGAAAATTAAAAAAAGATTTAATAATATTGGATTAAATGTTTCTATTTTAAAATGCTTAGCTAAAGATAAATATATTTATAACAATGGAAAAAATTATCTCTTTAAAGCTTTTGGTTTAAAAGAAATAATTAATGAAACTTTTACTAGATTACAATTTGCTGTTAAATCTTCATGTTTTCATTCTGTTAGAAGTCAATTGAAAAATAGGTTTTTTGTAAATTTAAATTATAGATGTGAAGAATTAAGAAATATGTATTTAGAAGATATATGTAATTTTAAAGAATTACCTGTGATAAATTTATCTAATTTAGTTTATATTGCTCAAAAATTAATGTACAATAATAGAAAATTTATTTCTCAAGATTCAAAATTGGAAATGAAATATTTTATTGATAAATTATATGATTATTGTTATACTACATTTAAACAATTTTTCTATGATTATATTAATGAAACATGTTCTAAATTAGCTTTGGAATATCTAGAAGTTAAAGAAAAAACTAAAAATTTTACTGATAGAATGGTTAAAATTTCTGAAGAAATGAATGGATTATTTAAATCTAATAATCAAATTACTGATTCTGAATTAATGCAAAGTAAAGAAGATATTTCTAATAGTATTGGAGCAGATTTAGAAAATGTTATTACTTCAGAATTAAATAAAGTTATGAACAATTTATTCATTGACTCTTTTCAAAGATCTTTAGAAAAAAATTTTGTTTTTGTTTTGGATAATATTAAAAAAGAAGAATTAAATATGAGAATTGCACAAGAAATTCAAATGAGGAGTGTTGATTTATTGAAAAAAATGAATAAATAATATATTAATAGATAATAAATAAAAATTTTATTTATTATTTTCTTTTTATAAAATATTAATTATATAAAAAAGAAAATAATAAATAAAATTTTTATTTATTATCTATTAATATATTATTAGATAATAAATAAAAATTTTATTTATTATT
>JAJJLU010003598.1:0-47640 GCA_023807065.1 Isotricha intestinalis
TTCTTGGTTAGGAAGTTCAATTAATGAAAAAGATTTAATTTCTCAAGAAGAAGAAGAAAAAATTGAAGAAATATTATCTAATGCAATTAAAGAAGCTACAACTTTAATTATTAATAATGAAATTGAAACTAAATTACAATTAAATTTCGAATTAAAAACTGGTTCATTTAAATTTATTAAAATTTATAACAATAAAGAAAATAATATTAATGTTTCTGAAGGATTTAATTTTAGATATGAAAAATTAATTTTTATGATGAAAAAAGGAGAATATTTTAATGAAATTGAAAGTTCTTTAAGAACTTTCCATATTGATATGTATACTAGTTCATATAATAATATTACTATTACTCCTATTACATTTTTAGATGTTAATGAAGCTGTTAATTTTAACAGTGAAAAATTTGATGAATTAATTGGTTTAAATAATAATAATATTAATGAAGATATAACAAATGAGAAATATGAAAAAAATAAAGAATATGAAAAAGAAGAAAATAATAATAAAGATAGTATTGAAAATAATAATGAAGAAAAAAAAGAAGAAGAAAAAGAAGAGGAAAAAAAAGAAGAAAAAAAAGAAGAAAATAAAGAAATAGAATTATTAGAAGAAATGGAAAATGAAAATAACTTTGTTAAAATATTCTTTAGAAAAAACAATCCAAATGAATTAATAAATACAAAATTTAGATTACAAATAAATAAATTACACTTTACATATCATCAAGTTTTTTTAGAAAGAGTAATATCATTTTTTAAAGTTCAATTAGATGAAGATTTAGCAGATAAAGCATGGGAAAAATATAATACAATGAAAATAAATACAACAATAGCTTTAAAAGATAACATTTATAAAACAAATATAATTGAAGTAGAAATTCAACCAAGAAAAATATTAATTCCAATAAATAAATATGATTTAAAAAATACTAAAATATTATTAGTTGATTTAGGTAAAATTGATAATAGTCAAAATGAAGAAAATAATAATTTAAATAATGAAACAATAGATAACAATGATAAATATAAAGAAAGATATTCAATTTCAATTCACGGTTTTTCTGTTGATTATTTTCCTTCTTTTAAAGAAATGTTAGAAAATAATAATAAATTTCAAATTGTTTCTAATTTCTCAGGAATTGTTTCTATTGGATTTTTAGCTCAAAATTTTAATCCTGAAGAATATGCTTCTTTGAAATTATTTATGTTTGTTGATTCAATAACTTTAGATTTAAATTCCTATATTTATACTTTACTGATTTATGTTATTGATATATTTAGACCTACAAAAGAAAGAGATATTTATTCTCAAATTAATTCTTCTAAAGAAGAAATTAAAAAAAATTCAAAAATTTCTTCAAAAATTTTAAAAAAAAATCCAACTTATTTAAATTATGAAGAATATTATGCAAATTTATCTTCAGGTTATATTTATTTTTATAAAAATTTAGAAGATGAAAATTATGTGGGATATTATTATTTAAAAGATTCAAAAATAAAAAAAAATGAAGATTCACTTTGGATAAAATTAACAAGTATATATGGAAGTACAGAATTAAAATTTCCTAATTTAGAAGATTTTAATAATTGGAATAAAAATATAAATGAAAGATTAGTAGAAATGAGAATATCATCGATAAATAAAATTAAAGAAATAGAAAGTGAAAAAAATGAAGGTTCATCAAAAGTAATTTATTTTGGCTCAGAAATAACATTTAATAAAGTTTATATAAATTTATATGATCAAAATTCAAAGGATCCTTTTTCAAATGGTGAAATAACCAAAATTTCAACATATTTAAATTTAAGAACACATGACACAGAAATAGTATTTAATATACAAGGTTTAAAATTATATGATACTTTATGTGAAATTGAAGATATGAAAACAATATTAAAAAATGAAAATAAAAATTCAAATGATTTATTTAAATTAACTGTTTGGGTTTGTGATGAAGAAAGTGATAAATATAAAGATATTCAAATTGATGTAAATATTTTAATAGGTTATTGCTATATAATATGGAATCCAATAGTAATAAAAAGAATAATTAATTTTACAATTCATAATGATATAATGAAATATAAAGTAAGAAGAGAAATATCAAATCAAACTGAAAAATTAGTAGAAATAAACTTTTTAGAAAGAGGTTATGAAGAAAAATTTCAAAAATTAAAATGTAATAAAGAAACTTATACTTATTTAAAATTACATTCTTCTTTTAAAGAAGTGTCAATAATATTAATACAGCCTAATTTAAATATTATGTTTTATGAAATGAAATTTGGTGAAAGTTACTTAGATTCAATATCAAAAGTTGATCATTTATTAGTAAAAGGTGAATTAGGTAATTCAGAAATATTTGATTTATGTCAATATCCTTTTGTAATTGAAAATCAAAGTCAATTTGATAAAAATAAAATTAAAAAAGTTTTTGGAGTTAAAAGCTCTGATAATCATAGTTTAATTAGTTTCTCTTATAAAAGTATGTATTCTTGGTGTCCTGAATGTAAAAATAATTATTTAAGTGAAGCTGATATTACAATTAATTCTGCTTTTCTTGTTTTAATTTATGAAAATTTTATTAGATTTTTTAATTATTTCATTAGTGAATTTTTAGGTTCTTTAGGTTCAAACGAAGAAACAAAAGCTTTTAAAAATAAATATTATAAGATAAAACCAAAAGATAAAGATATTGATTTTATGAGAATAAATATGATAATAAATAATCCTCAAGTAATATTAAAACCAAGATTTGATATGAAAGAATATTTTTTATTTGATTTAGGAGATATTTTAATGAAATGTAACTATCAAAAAGTATATGGAAAAATTAGAAGTAATCCTCAAGATTATAGATGGTTAGTTACTTATCAATTTGAAATGAAAAATATGACTATTAAAGCTGAAGATAATTTTAATATAATTTCTCCTACTAATTCTATTGTAAATATGCATTTTGTTTATTATACTGAAAAAGATAAATTATTAAGTGATATTGAATTTGATTTTTCTTATCATTTTGATTTATATTTTAATGATATAAATATGCAAATGAGACAAAGAGATTTTACTAATTTAATGAGATGTTCTGATTTAAATATTTTATATACTGATGGTCAAGGAGATCATTATAATTATGAAAAATTATATGAAAAAATGAAGAAAAATTATTCTTTTCAAAAAAGTAGTGATTCTCTTGCAAGTGAAGAAGAAAAAGAAAATAAATTTACTTTTAATGAAGAAGAACTAAGAAAAGTTTATATGTCTTTAATAACTTATATTATGTTTAAAAAAGTTAGTTTAACTCTTTATTTGGATGATATTGGAAAAGAAACTTTTACTCCTTTTGTTGAATTTATATTAAAAGAAATGCAATTAAATTTTAATAAAAAATTAAATAATACGAAAGAAACACATATTACAATTGCACATATGGAAATGTATGATATATCAAATTATAATAAATTTAAATTATTAAGTGATTTTAATCAAAAAATAATAGATTATAATGATGCAAAATCAGATAAAAATTCATCAGGGAAAAATTCAATTAATTTAAAAAGCGCAAAATCAGAAAATATTAATGTAAAAATAAAACATAAAAAAAGTATCTCTACTTTTAAAGGATCAAATGATGATATGAAAATAAATGATATATATAATTCAACTGATGGAATAATGTCATCTGAAAATTTTATAAAAAAAATAAATAAAGATATATTAAATTGTGTAATAATTGATCCTCAATTTATTTTAACAAAAGGTTCAAAAATTCAAACAGACATTAATATAACAATAGATAAAGAGAGAGAAAAAAATTATAAAGTAATAATGAATGGTTTTAAATTATTAATTAAATTAGATACTTTTCAATTATGTAGATATTTCTTTTTACAAGGTTTTCCTTATTATGCAAAAAATTTAAAAGATTTACCTAATTTATATGATCCAAATGATGAAAATAATCCTGGATTTAATTTTTATGTTGAATTAAAACATCCTATGATATGTTTCTTTACTGATGTTTTATCTAATTATGATCAAGAATTAATTTGTATTACTTCTGAAGTTTCTGTTGGAATTAAAAATGAAAAAATATCAAAAGTAAAAAAGGAATTATTAATTAAATATGATGATAATATGAAATTATATAATTTATTAAGTGATATTAAACAAAAAGAAATTTTAAAAAAAGATATTGAAAATGATTGTTCTTATAGTTATAACATGACATGTTCTTTATATGATATAAGTCCTTTCTTTTGTGAATATAAAGATATTACTCAAAATGATAAAGATTTAATTATTAGTAAAAGGAAAATTATGGATAATTTTGATTTTAAATATGAATATAAAATAAAAATGGATTATAATCCTGAAAATAAATTTTTTTCTACTAATTTAGAAAATATTGATTTAAGTAAAATGGCTGTTAAAGCAAGTTACAGAGATTTAGTATTATATATTAAATTAGGAGATTTCTATTATAATTTATTAGATGAAAAATATGTTCAAATGATTGATTATTTACATATTTATGATAAACAGAAGAAAAAATTTGAAAAAGAAAATGAAAAAAAAGAAATAAAATTAAAAGAAAAAGAATTGAAAAAAAATGTAAATATATCACCAAATAAAGAAATAAAAGAAAAAAAAGAAACTGTATTTAAAAGAGAATTTTCAAATAATGGAATTCAATTAATATTAATAGATGATCACAGTAATACATTTTATCCTTTTTTATGCTTTTCAATAATAGAAATAAATATAAAAACAGAAATTCAATCAGAAATAAATAATTTAAATAGTTCATTAATATTTAAAGTTCTTTCCTATAATTACTTAGCAGGAGTTTGGGAACCATTAATTGAAAAAACAAAATTCACAATTGATTCAATAACTGATGAATTAAATAATAGAATATATACATTAAAAAGTCATAATACAAAAAAAGTAGGTCCTGATATTAATATTAATATAAGTGATTTAATGATAATATTTTTATCTAGAACTTTAAATAAATGGTTTGATAAATATTTCAAATTAAAAAATAATTATAAAAATGAATTTATTACTTTACAAAATGAAAAAAATATGACTATTTCTAATCATACTTTATTTAATTATACTGGAAGAACTCTTTCTCTTTATAGAAGATATGGTCATAATAATGCCAAAAAATTAAAATTAAATGAAATTTCACCGAATGATTCCTATGAAATTGAATATTTTGAATATAATTCTTCAGATAAAAAAATACAAACTAATTTAATTAAAGATAATTTTATTTCTTTTAGATTAGATAATGCTCCTGTTTCTAATCATATTATTAAAATAGATAATATTCAAAGCAAAATTCATATTGTTGATTATTCCAAAATATTTGAATTAAATTCAAATGCTGTTTTAAAAGAATTAAATAATAAATATAATTATGTTATTTCAAAAATTGAATTTCATAGTTTGAAAAAATTTATTTATTTCTATTCTCCTTTATCTTTTAAAAACAAAACTAAATTTAAATTTCATATTGATTTAAGAAATAATATAACAAATAATATATCTTTTGATATTGAGCCAAGAAAAACAATTGGAATTCCTTTTGAATATTTAAATGGAGATATAGAAATAAAATTAGAAAATTCAAAAATTTTTAAAAGATTTGGGATTTATCAATTTTTAGAAAGTAATAAAGAAATAATAGATGAAGTAGAATATAAAGATGAAAATAATGTTTCAACTTATATTCATTTTTGTAATAGTGTATCATCAATAACAAATAACAATTATAAAAATAAAATAATTAAATTAAGAACTTCATATACTATTAGAAATTGTTTACCTTTTGATATTCAAGCTATTGTAAATGATAATCAAAATTTTTTCAATATTAAAAAAAATGAAATTGTACCTTTAAATAATATATCAATTAAAGCTAAATTATTTATTCAATTATTTTTTTATGAATTTAACACTTTAGAAAGAGTTCAATTGCATAATTTAGATTCAAATGATAATAGTGATTCTTCTATTCCTATTACAGTTTATGATAAATTTAAAAACTCAATTACAGTTTATGTTAGTTTATTTGATAGAGAAATTATTGTTCATGCTAATACAATTATAATCAATCATACTAATTTAAATTTATTTTTCTATTATGGAGAAGATGAAAATGAAATAGATAATAAAGTTGGAAATCAAAAAGGAACAAATAATTTTTTTATTTTAGATAAACATAAATTCATTAAATTAATTTATAATGGTTATAAAAGTAAACCAATTGCAATAAATACAATTGGAGCTTCTTCAGTAATTGAATTAGTAAATACAAAACTAAAAACTAAAATAGAAATAGTAATTGAAATTGTTCTTTCTTTAGTTGCTTTAGATTTAGACATTTATACTAATATAATAACATTATCGCCAAGATATATTATTTATAATTTATTAAAAGATTATTCAGTTGAAATTATTTATGATAATATTAATAGAGTAATAGATAGAAAAAATAATCAAATTCAAAAAGTAAATAAATTATGTACTTTAAATCCAGGAGATAAACATCCTTTATATTATACAGAATATAATAAAGAAGAAAGTGAAGATGGAGAAAAAAAATTAAAAGGAAATAAGTTATATAATAAGAAATTTATTGAAAATGCTTTGAGATTTATTTTATTAAATAAAAACTTTAAAAATAATCAATTTTTAGCTTCTTCTCCTTATAGTACAGAAAGTGGAACTTTAACAACAATAATAAATACTACTTATAGAGATTCTATTGAAAAAGAAAATAATAAAAAATTTTTATTTAATATTGAAAAAAAAGTAGATAAATTAACTACTTATTTAATTTTATCAGAAACTAATTTTTCAAATGGACAAATTCAAATAACTAATAATTCAGATTTAATTTCTTTTGAAATCTGGCAAAACGATTTTATAGATAATATAATGTTTTTTAATCCAAAAACAAAAGGAATTTTTTGTTGGAGTGATATAACTAAAAGGCCTATTTTAAATTTTAATTTTTATTTAGGTAACAGAAATGATAAACCAAATAAATTAATTAATCATTTCCATCAATATGAAATATTAGAAGATAAAATAGTAATACTACAAAATACAAAAAATTTTGAAACATTTGAAAATTATCCTTTTAAAGAGAAAATAACATTAATGAAAAATAAATTTCAAGGAATATCATTTAATATATCTTTTGTATTTAATGGTAACAGAGTAATAATAAAAATAGAAAAAATAAGTAAAGAAAAAATAAAAGAAATCCAAAATAAAGATATTCAAATAACAAAAAACAGAATAGAATGTAATATTCAAATAAATAGATTGGGAATAAGTGTAATAGGAGATAATAAATATTTAAATAAAAAAGAAAAAAAAAAACAATATTCTCGTCAAGAAATATTATATATAACTTTGGATAATATAATTTTTTATACAAAAATAGAAGAAAGAGAAAATGAAGAAAAAACAATAGATTCTCAATTAATAATAAAAAATATAGAAACAGATAATGAAATAACATATTTAACAAATTTTCCGATAATTCTTCTTCCTCAAAATTGTTGGAGAAGAAATATTGTGAAAGATAAAAATCCAAATAAATTAACATTAAATCCTCCTCAAATACCATTTATAAACTTAGCATTATTTATGTTAAAGAAAAAAAACCAAGATATATTAATAATAAAACTTCTAAACTTCCTAATTCAATCATTTGAATTAAATATAGAAAGTAATATATTATTATGTTTATTTAACTTTTTCTCAAATTTATCAATAGGTTTATCAACATCATTAACAACAATTAATCCTTTATTTCAAAATGAAGAAAATCTAAAATTAGAAAAAATCCAAATTGAAGATTTTAACTATAAACCAGAATGGTTAACAGAAACAAACATAAAAGAGAAACTTTCCTTAAACTCTCAAATTAAAAACCCAATATTTATAAATCATTTAGATGCATCATCCTTAGAATTTTCTTTTACATTTTATTCTCAATCACAAGATAATTTGTTCCAAAAATTACTAAAAGGGAACAAACTTTTAAACGATTTACTAAATACATTAACAAACATAGAAAAAGTTCCTTTATTATTAAATGGTTTTCAAATATTTAATTTTCAAGGAAATTTATCATCTCTGATAAATAACATATACGATATATATAAGCAAAGAGCCTTAGTTCAAATAATGAGAATATTTGGAGGAATAGAAATATTAGGTTCACCACTAAATTTAATAAATTCACTGGGTCAAGGATTTAAAGATTTAGTAACAAAGCCCGTTGAAGGAATAGTAAATGGACCTCTTCAAGGAGCATTAGGTTTAGTAAATGGAGGAATTTCATTAGCAAAACATACAGTAGATGGTACTTTTAATACTACTAGTAAAATTACTAGTGGTTTAAGTAAAGGAATGTTATTGTTAACTCAAGATGATGAATTTATTAATGAAAGAGAAAAAAAAAAAGTTACTGAAAAACCTAAAAATGTTATTGAAGGTTTTGGATATGGATTATCTAGTATGGCTAATGGATTTTTTAAAGGAGTTACTGATGTTTTTGTTAAACCTATTGAAGGAGCTCAGAAAGATTCCGTTAAAGGATTTGGAAAGGGACTTCTTCAAGGATTTAGTGGTGTTATTATTAAACCTATTTCTGGAGTTTTTGATTTAGTCAGTAAAACTACTGAAGGAATTAAAAATAGTGTTAATGATGATATTGTCATTGAAAGAATAAGAAGACCTAGAGCTTTTTATGGAAAAGTCAAATATATTAAAAGTTTCAGTGAAAAAGATGCTAATGTTATTGAATTGTTATATAATAAAATTGAACAGTTAAAAGGAAAGCAATTTGATTATTTAGATTCTGAAGTATATGTTAATCAAAAAGAAGAAAGTGTTTTATTAGTATTTTTAACTAGTGGAATTTATACCATTGATATTGTTAGATGGGAATTAAGAAGTATTTTAGAATATTCTTTAATTAAAGATGTAAAAATTGAAAGTAAAGAAAAAATTAGATTGTATTTTACTAGGGAATTTAACAGAAAGAAATATACTTCTATATCACTTAGTAAGAAATCCACTAATTTAAAAAAAATTTTTGATAAGATTAAAGATGCTATTGATTCTTTTTGTGAGGAAAGAAATATGAAATAATAAATTATTATTATTTCTTATTTTTTTCTGTGTTATAGGTCTTAATTATTTTAAAAAAGAATATTTCGTATATGTTAGATTTTTTATATATTTAATTCTTAATTTATTTTATTTTCATTTTAGATTATCTTAAAACAAATGTATAATTAATTTCAAAAAAAAATTTTTACATTAAAAAAATAATAATTTATAGTTTTTAAAATATATAAATTAAATAAATTCATGTATTAATTTCGAACTATCTTCATTTTCGTTTTCAAATTTAATATTAATAACTTCATGACTTAACTCATCTAATTCACTTTCAATAATATCGATAAAATCGGAAGGTTTAACAGAGGAATTATCATCAATACTGAAAGTTAAAGAAAATTGTTCATTATAACTAATTAAAGTTAAAAAACTTAAACCTCTAGAAGGAGTAATAAAAGTAATTATATCTTCAATAACATTACCTTTATAATCTATTTTAATTTTTGGTCCTGGAACATTAGTAAAAGCTAATTCAAATCTATCACATAAAGCTTGAGATGGACATTCAAATATTGGCCATGAACAAATTGTTCCTAATGTTGTTGTTGTTTTAATATATGCAAATTGAATAAATTTTTTTAAATATTTCATTAAATTTTTACGAATTTTTCGTAAATTTTTATTTGAATAATCTTTTATTATTGGAACATCACATACTAATAAATTTGTCTTATTTTCCATATCTATTTCATTTATATTTCGAGCTAATTTTTTCCTTGTTATTGGAAGGAATATTCTCATTCTTTTTTTATCTTTATATATTGCATTTTCTTTAAAATTTATTAAATTATACATAGATCTTGATATGACTGAAACTATTAAATCATTAAATGATATTTTATTTTCTTTTCTTATTTTTTCAAAATCTTTTAATTTAAAATTTTTACTTTTGGAAATAATATATTTATTTGAATAATATTTAGGAACTAAAGGACTTTTATATTTTTTCATAGGAATAAAAAAGTAAATACTATGAATTAAAACAAAAGGATAAACACACCAAAAAAAAATAGTTTCTTTTAAAGTATCTTCTTTCATATTAGTCATTATAGTAGGAAAAGCATTTACACTATAATTACTAGCTCCACAACATAAAGCAGCAATTAATCCTAAACCATCAGTCATTACATGTTCAAATTTAAATATTAAAATTCCTTTTTTTTCTTCTTTTTTACCAATTTCAGCTATTTGAAATTTATAAGGTAAATCATTAAATATATCAATTTCTTCATTCATTTCTTTTTGAACATGAGCTAAAATTTCTTCTTCAGAATTAAAGGGGTTTAATATTGTTATTGATTTTTTTGCTTCTTCAGGAGGGATTTCTTTATACCAAAATTCCAAATGTTTTTCTGTTAATTTTTGCCTAAATCGTTTTATTTGACATATATAATATTCATATAAGAATGTATATATTTCATCTTGATTATAATTTGAAAAATATAATAAGGATACTATATGAAAACCATTTTTAGGATTTCGAGTTATGTAAACTTTTTCTATTCCAGTTACATATTCTAAATTTAAAATTTTATTCATTAATACAATATATAATTGCAGAATTATATATAAGAAGATTATTCCTATTATTATTCCTAGGAAAATACCTAAGTATTTTATTGAGAATTTAAAAGAGTAAATTATTATAATTAATCTTATGATAAAAGGTATGAATGCCATTTGAAGGTATTTCATTGGGCTTAGTTCCTTTCTCATCTTAATAATTTAATAATTTTTTCTGAAAATATTCTAATTAAAATAAAAAATAAAATAATAATTCTGATTAATTAATTTTCAAAAATATTAATAAAAATTGTCTATGCTCATAATTATATATTCTAAAAGTAAACCATTAAATCCATGATAAATTGATTGATTAAATCCTTTATCTTTCTTATCCTCTTATATTATATATTTGAAAAATATAGATATATGATGATAAGTTTTTTTCTTTGAATATGTTTTCTAAATGTATGAAGATAATTTTGGAAAAAAAATCTAAGACTGCTTTTATCATAATAAAAATATTTTTTTTATACATTTTTAAAAAATTCAATATTTTTATTTGGAATGTTTTTATTTTTTTTTCTTTTGGGAATTTTTTTATTTTATTTATTTTAAATTTTAATTTTTAAATTTTTAAATATTGAAAGTTTCTCTTTTTGTTGAAGAATAATTATTAATCTAACATTTAGAAAAACTCAATGATTTATTTTATATTTTTTAATATTATATTATAAATTAATTTCTTTTTAAAAATAGAAAAATAAACTTATTTGAAAATAGTATTCTGATAACAATATGCTTTAAATATTTTTTATTAGTTTTTTATATTTAATCTTTATTTTTTGATAAACTAAAATCAAGTTCTATTGGTTCAAAAAGATCAAAATTTTTTTCTTCTTCTTCATATTTTATTAATTCATTTGGAATATAATCTACTATTAAATTATTATCAATTCCCTTTAATTTATTTTTTATATTTTCAAATTTTAAATGTTCATTTATAAATTTTTCCAATTCATTTATTGAAGAAAAATTAATTTTTAAATTATCTGATTCTTTATTATTTATAATTTCATTATTCATAAACTCTTTTATGATTTCATTTTCTTTTGAATAAAAACTTTTATTTTTAATGTTATCTTCAAAAAATTCATTTCCATATTTTTTTTTAATATAATTTAAATATTTATTAGTTAGCTTATCAATATTAATATTTTTTTTCTCAAAATTATTTTTTTGATTGGAAGGAACATAAAAAGAACTTTTTTGAGAAATTAATTTAAGAGGTGTAATACTTCTTTCATAAGATTTTTTATTATCATTTTTATGAGAAATAAATTTTTTATTATTCTCTTTATTATCTATATTATTAGATAAAAATTTATTTAAACTATGACTTCTTTGTATAATTCTTTCTTTTTTTATATTTTTTTTTAAAGATAAAACATTATTTGAATCAGAAGGATCTTTTTTATTTTTTATTGAAGAATTTAAAACAATAGAATTAGATAATTTAATTGGACTATTTTTTTTTGTTCTATGTGAAATATAATTTGTCATTGAATTTAATCTGTTGGTTCTTGCAGTTTTACCATTTTTTAAATTATTAATTATTTCATCTTTTAATTTTATTATTTCTAATCGATTATTTTTATATTTTAATATTGAATCTTTTTCATTTTGAATTTGATAATAAAATGATTTATCCAAAGAATCATTTTGATTATTATTCTTCAAAATATCAAATAAAATTTCTTTTGAAGGAACTATTATTATTTTTTTTCCTTTATATGTTTTATTATTTTGATTTTTAAAAGAATTAAAAATAGAATTTATATTAACAGTATCTGAATGAATTTTTTTATTTTTATTTATTAATTTTATGTTTTTATTTTCAGGGAAAAAAACTTGACTATATGACCTAATTAAATTATTATTTTTCTTTCTTGTTGTTTTTAAATGAGAATTTGAATTTAATAAAAAATTATTTAAATTTTCTTCAATTGAAGATGAATTTTTGGAGTTTTGAGATAAACTTTTAATTAAATTGATTGATATATTATTATGTGGATTTTTTGGAGTAATAAATTTATTTTCTTTATTACTAATAGTTAAAAATTCATCTCTTCTTTTTTGTATATTTTTAAGATTTTTTATTTTCTCATTTTTTTTTTGAATTTCTAATTCTTTTTCAAATTCTGAATATCTTAATCTTGATATTTCTTTATCTTTTTCTTCATTGTTTTTTTTTATTAATATAATTTCCTTTTCTTGATTTTTTTGGATTTCTTTTAATTTTTTTATTTCTTCTTCATTTTCTTTTTGTTTTTGTTGAATCAAACATAATTCTTTTTTCTTTTCTACATTTATTTTATTTAATTGGATTATTGAATTAAGAGATAAATTTTTAGTTTGATTTATTATTAATTTTTTATCTGGATTATCAAATTCGAAAGTTAATATTTTTTTTTCTTGTAGATTATCATTCATATTATTTATTTTAATTGAATTCATATTTAATATTTCTTCGTTGTTTTCCTTATTTTTTTTTTCTAATAAATTATTATTTTTAATAATTTCTTCTTCATTTGCTAAATTATCGTTAATTTTAAAAACTGAATTACTATAACTTCTAATCATTTTATTTTTATATTTATGAAAATCTGAGTCTGTTGTATTTATTTTTTCCAAATTAATTTTCTTGTTTATACTAGTTGATCTTTTTCTTTGAATTTCATTTATTTTTGAATCGAAAATTCTTTCTAAAAAATGTGAAATTTTATTTATTCTTGAATCATGATAGATTGAATTACTCTTATTTAAAGGATTTTTATTTAATTGTTTTAATGATAAATCTAACCTTTTTTCAATTTGAATATATGATAAATTTTGAGGTAATTTATCATCTAAATTATTGTTTCTTTTTGTAAAAAAATTATTATTTTTATTTGAATTAAATGAATGAATTAAAGTAAATATATTATCTGGATTTAAAAAATAATTACTTTTTATCAGGAAAATAATTTCTTTTGGGTTATCAATATAATTATTTATGATTCTTAATAATTTAAAATTTTCATTTATTTTATAAACTCTTGCATTGAAATTATTTTCATTTTTATTATTTTCTAAAACAAATATTTTTTTATTATCATTAGAAAAGAGAAAAATACTATTTTTCATTTGATAAATATTTTCAATTAAATCTTTAATTTGAAATTTGAATAAGCCAGATTCATTATATAAAAACACCTTTTTACTTTTAGATAAAATACAAATGTAATTATTTAAACAAATAAAATCATCAATAATTTCATTTTTATAATCAAACTCAATTATTTTAGGTATTATATTTTCATCTTTTTTATAATATTTTTTTAGTATATAACCATAATAATTCAAATAACCATTATAATCTAATAAAGCAAAATAATTATTATTACATTTAACTTCGTTAAAAAAACATTGATTTTTATTTTTAATTAACTTGGGAAATTTATAAATGAAATTATTGAATGTTCCAAAAATAATTATATTACTTATACTATCTAAGCAAATACAATATTTATCACAAATTGAAATATTTTTCAATCTACAATTGAGGAAAAAATTATTTAAAGTTAAATCCTTTATTTCATAAACTAAATCTCCCATTCCTAAAATTCCATAATTTTGATAATCATTGCCCATAGAATATAATAAACCATTATTTGTTAAAATATGTATTATATTATCATTACAAACAATTTTTTTAATTATATTCATTTTAATTTTGAAAAAAGAATCATTAATTGTTGGATAAGCACTTTTAAATGAACTATCATAATTTGAATTTGTATTATAAGTAATTATTGAATTATCAGTTATTAAAGAAGAAGAATTAAAATATTTAATATAATATTTTATTTTTGTTAAAATTAAATTTGAAGGAATTTGAATTTCTGTTATATTTGACAAATATTTAGAAAAGGAAATAAACAAACACTAAATTTTTTTTATAAAATAATTACATCTTTGTTCATATCAAATTATTCTTAATTAATTTATGTTATTTATAAAAAATTAATTCTTTTATTTCTTTTTGGTTTGTTATTCAAACATCAAAAAATCAAAAAAATATAAAATCTAATAAAATATATACAACTCAAAATTTAAATGGAAAAAAAAAATATAGAAGAAGATTTAGAAATTTTACATCAATCATTGAAAAAATTTTTATCAGATGATGAATCAATAATAAAAATAACATTAAAATATCAGAAGAAAAAACGTCAAGAATTAAAGAAAGAATATAAAGAATTATTTGATTCAGATCTTGAAAATGACATATCAAAAAAATTGAATGGGAAATTTAAGAAAACAATTTTAGGTTTATGGGATATTCCTAGTGATTTCGATGCAAGAAATTTATATAAATCAATAAGGAAAATAGGAACAAATCAAGAAACATTAGTAGAAATAATTTGTACAAGATCAAATTCAGAATTAAAATTAATAAAAGAATCTTATTTAAAATTATTTAATGAAGATTTAGAAAAACAATTAAATCAAGTATTAAATGGTAATTTACAAAAACTTTTATTAACGTTATTAAAATGCCAAAGAAATGAAAATACGAATATAGATCAAAACATAACAAAAAAAAAAGCGGAAGATTTATATAATTTAGGAAAAGGAAAATGGGAAGATAATGAAGATTATATAAATAAATTATTTTGTTCTTTATCACCAAATGAATTTATTAGTTTTAGTAATTTTTTTTATCAATTTGCTAAAAATTCATTAAGAAAAGAAATTGAAAAAGAAATAACTGGTAATTATCAACAAGCTCTTTTAACTATTTATGATGGTATTATTTGTCCTTCTGAATTTTTTGCTAAAAAAATTAATCGAGCTGTTAAAGGAATTGGAACTAAAGATAAAATGCTTATTAGAATTCTTGTATATAGAGAAGAAATTGATGTTCATCAAATTAGAATTATTTATAAAAATTTAATTGGGAAAGAATTAGCTGATGATATTAAAGGAGATACTCACGGAAGTTATAGAAAAGTTTTAATGGAAATTGCTAATAAGAAAAATTAATTTTTATTTTTTAATTTTTTGTGGTAGTTTTATTTATTTTTAAATATAAAAAATAAAAATTTTTCATATATTTGTTTTAATAGAATAATTAAAAAGCTCATTTTTATATATTCTAAAAAAATTTGATTGTGTGTCATTGATGAATAATATCAAAAATTATCATATTTCATTTTATAAAAGGAAAAGTTAAATTTATTAATAAATAATTGAATATTTAATTTAAAATTGTTTTTATGTCTGATGAAAATATAATAATATCGAGTCAACAAATAAAAAAATTAACAAATAAAATAAACAAAGATAATGAGAATGATTTAAATAATCAAAACCAATTAACAATAAGAATATCAATTTTCGGAGAACAAAAATGTGGAAAAACAGCATTAATTAATTGTTATTTAAAAAAGAGTTTTTCATCAGAAAAAGAAGATACAATAATAGATATGTATGCAAAAAAAATAATAATAAATGGATTTAATGTAAATTTAGTTATTTCAGAATTAAGTTCAGATCCTTCAGATTTAGTAATTTTAAAGCAAATTACTTATGAATCTCATATTCTTTTTTTATGTTATTCTATGGAAGATGATATTGGAAAATTAAATCAAATTATGATTGATGAATCCTTAAATAATATAATTGATTTAAATGAAAGTATTCCTATTTTTATTGTAGGATGTAAATTTGATTTATTAAAAAAAGAATATATTGATCCTTTAAAAATTTATGATAATATTAATGAAAAAACTATTACTGGACATGATATTAATGAATATTTAAATTTTAAAAGAAATGAAACAGGAAAAAATATTTGTGGTTATTATATTACTAGTTCTTTATTAAATATTAATATTGATAAATTATTTAATGATGCAATTAAAACTGTTTGCTTTCCTTATTTACAATTATATATTGATACTCAAAAGAAAAATGAAGAAAATAAAAAAAAGAAAAAGAAAAAAAAGAATGAAGAAGATGATGAATTATATAATATTATGAAAGTTAATGATAATGGTTGTTTTATTTTTTAATTAATTATTTTTTTTTCTCATTCACTTTTATTTTTTTATTTAGACTAAAAAAATAAATAAAAAATGAAAAACTTATGTGCAATAAATCCATATGATGTAGATTCTTTAATAGGAAATTATAATAAGAAAATAAATAGAACTCGAAATCCAATTTTAATTTATAAAGAAGATATATTTCCAAAAATAAATAATAGAAAAACATTAAATTCTTTTAAAAAAAAGCAAATTAACATTCCAATATTAATGAATAATACTTCAAATAATTTTATAGAAAATAATAAAAAAAGATTTAATTCAAATTATACAGAACCTAGTGTAATAATAGATAAAAATGCAAAAAATAAAAAAAAATATTGTCCAAAAGATTATTTATTAAGTGTTAAATATTTAAAATTTTTAAAACAAGAAGATTTAAGAGATAATAATTATTTTGAAAGAATATATCGTTCAGATAGTGATTCAGATGATGATGAAAATTATATGATTGCTAAATTAAAAGCAAAAAATAAATTAAAAGAAGATTTACAAAAGATTGATTTTGATAAACAGTTACAATTTTTAATGGAATTGGATAATATACCAAAATATGTTTTAGAATCAAATGCTGAAAAAATTATTCAATCTATTGAAAATAATAAAAAATTTAAAACAGAAAGAAAAGATTTAATTATTCATAATATTTATTTCGATTGGATTTTATATAAAATTTTTCATCAAGTTGAAATTAGAAATAAATATAATGAAAAAATATCAGTTCAAAATGTTTTAAATTTACTTGAAAGAGAAGTGACAAAAACTCAAAATAAAATAATTAAATATGTTGAAGAAAAAAAAAAATTAAATGAAGCAAAAATTCAAAATTTGAAAAAACAAAGTTCATTAAATACAAGAGAGTCACAATATGATAATGAATATAATTTTTTTAATAAAATGGATAGAAGTGATTATATTCATTTTATGAGATTAAAAAAGAAATATAAATTAGGAAATATATCAATTGAAGATTTAGAAAAGACGAATGGAAAAATTGGAAAAGGAAAAATGGATCAATTAATTTTAGAACAATTTATAAAAAAAAAATCTCAAGGAAAAGGAATTTTTCTTAATAAAAAACCTTTTGATTATTCAACATTTGAAAAAAGTGATTATTCAAATAATTTTAATATATTAAATGCAAATAAATTTCTTCAAAAAAATAGAAATAAAACAGAAGAAAAAGAAAACTTATTATCAACTTTTAATTCTTTACTTTTTCCTTCTAAAAATACTATAAATAATAAAAGAACTACTGATGATTGGTTAAGTAATCAAAATACAAGTATATTAGATGAAACTAAAAGAACTACAAATACTTATAATTTTAAAAGTTCTTATGATGAAAGCAATAAAAAATATAATGGTAATTTTTATGTTGTTAATGATGATGAAGAAGATAATTTTAATAATAAAAATTCTGAAAAAAAAATAAATGACATTATTAAAGATAAAGTTACTTTTAATGATGAAAAAAAAGAAAAAAAAATTTTCGGTGATGGAGAAACAGAAAATGAAAATAATTCTGAAGATGCTTTATTTGGAGAAAAAGTCATTAAAAGAGGAAAAAGTAAAAATAAAGGTAAAAAAGGTAAAAAAAAGAAAAAAAATAATGAAAGTGATAGTGAAGATTCTGATATAAGTCAAAAAAAAAAGAAGAAAAAAAGTAAAAGTAAAAAAAATAAAAATATGATAGAACAAAAAGAAAATAATAAGAATGATGAGGAAAATATTAACAACGAGGAAAATATCATAAATAAAAATAACAATGAAAATATTGAAAATAATCCTGAATATAATCCTGAAAATAATATAAATAATGAAAATAATGAAAATAAAGAAAATAATGAAAATAATAATAATGAAAATAATATAAATGGAAATAACATAGAAAATCAAAATAATAATAATATTAAAACTCCAAAATCTCCAATATCACCAAAAAGAAGAAAAAAAATAAATATAGAAGAAAAAAAAAAATCACCAAAAAAAAATATAGAAAGTAAAAGAATAAAATTAAGAATTTTAAAAACTTTAGATAATATAAAATCAGATTATGAGAAAAATGAAGAAGAAGAATTAGAAGAAGAATTTGAAGAAGAAGAAGAAGAAGAAGAAAATAATGATAAAGAAGAAAAAAAAGAAAATGAAAAGAAAATAAAATTAAATCAATATTTAAAAAAATTAAAAAAAGATTCAAATTCAAATTATCATCATTCATTTAATCCATATATATCAACATCAAAGAGATTAAATACAAAAGAACAAAATGAATTTTTAAGAAAAGTTTTTTTTAAAAAAAAAAGAAAAGAAAAAGAAAAAATATTTTTAATTCCAGAAGAAGATTTATCAAAAGTAAAAGATGAAATAATAATACAAGAAAATAAAAAATTAATAAGAATTAATATGGGAGAAGAAGAAATGAGAAAATTCATTTATGATCATTCATATTTATTTAATAATAAAAATGGAACTTATTATGATTTAAAAGATGAAATATTAAATTCTTTAAGTGGAAATTATAAAAAAGAAAATGATAGTGATAATGAAGATAATAATATAAGAAGAAAATATAGTAAAATTAAAAAGAAAAAGAAAAAAAATAAACAATATTATTTTGAAAAAAATGGTTTAAAACTTGTTTTAAATTTTGATTTAAATAAATATGATGAAAATGAAGATGAAGAAAATATTAGAAAAAAAAAAATTCAAGATGAAGAAGAAAGATTAAGAGAATTATCTTATGAAGTTAGATTAAAAAAATTTTTTGAGAAAATACAAAAATTAAAAGATGAAGAAGGTTATGCTATTTTTGAAAAAGAATTAGATGAATTAATTCAAGAACAAATTGAAAATAGTGATATGGGAAAAAATAAAAGAAGAGAATTAAATTTACAAAATTTTAATGATGATTTAAATTCCATTAGAAAAGAAAAAATTTTTATGAAAAGTAAATATGGTAATTTGTTGTTTAAAAATCCTTGTGAATTTGAAACTAAAAAATAATAATTTAATATAATTATTATATTAAAATTATTTCAGTTTAAGTATTTTAAAATAGTTAAATTTCTTTTGAATATTTTTTTCGATTTTCTTTATTTTTATCATTTCTTGAATTTTTTAGATACTTTTAAATCTTTTATAATAGATATAAATTTTTATTCTTATCTCATCCCCAACTTAAATCATTTTTTCTTTATTATTAAATGTATGTTTTTTTCTCTTTTGTTCTTATTGTTGTTTCTATCTTTATCAATTAATATATGAAAACAACGTTATTTAATGGTATTTTAACATTATCTAAACTTGAAAAATATTGTTATGTATTATCCTTGAATCTCTTCTTTTGAAAGTGAATTTGTTAAATTATTATCATCATTATTATTATTTTTGTTTATGTTATTATTGTTTAAAATATTTTTTATTTTACTGGATTTATTATTTATATGAATATATTATGTTTTTAGAATAGATTTTATTGATGAAGATTTAAATTTAAACAACTTTAAATGCTAAATTTTTTAACTTCTTTTGTTATAAGAATTAATATTAAAGTTATTTTTTTCAAATTTAAAAAGTTTATGAAAGCCTCGGTTCATTTAAAAAAGTCAATTTATTTTATAAAAAATATCTGTTTTTGAGTAATTATAAATGTATAAAAAGCATCTTCTGGTTTAATTTGTTTATTATTTTTACTTTAGAAAAATAGAACCAAAAAAAAACACTTATTAAAATATTGATTAATACATTTAATGATTATTTTTGTAAAAAATAGAAAAATTTTTAGAAATTGAATTTACCATCATTAACTCTCCTTGAATTGATAAATTTAATTCTGAATAAATATAATATCAAAAAATGTAGAAAATTGTATTATTAGTATTTTCAACTTTTTTTTCCTCTTTTTTTAAAGAAGAGATAGTTTTATAATTGTAGGGAAAATTTTCTTTTTTTCTTTTTTCTTACTATAGACTAATATTTACTCCTGTTCAAGAACTTCTTTTACTTTTTTTGTGCTTTTTCTGTTATTTATATTTTTTTTTAATTTTTTATTATTTTGAAGGTTTATTTTTTTAAATAAATTATTTTTTATTTATTTATTTTTTTCTCTTTTTTATTTTTGCTCTGAAATACCATTTTCTTCTTTTTTTTCCTTAAATCCTTCAATGTCTTTTAATTTTAACATAGTAGAATTCATAAAGAAATTTTTAATAGCTTTTAAAGCTTCAGATTTAGAAACATTTTTTTTCTTTAAATCATCTGTAATTTTCTTTAATTGAACAACAGCTGCAGCGAATTTATTTTTTTCATTTTTTAATTGTTCATTTTCTTTTTTTAAATCATCAATAATTTTATTATTTTCATTAACATTTTCATCATATTTTTGATTCATTTCTTCTAATTTTTGTTTTAAAAGTTTATTTTCTTTTTTAATTTCTTCTTCTTCCTTACTAGTTTTACTTAAAGTTTGATTTAATTTAATGATAATATCTTCTTGATTTTTAGCTTCATTTTTCATATATTCAATATCATTTTTACATACTTTAATAATATTTTCAGATTGAAATAATTTAGTTTTTAAAAATTCATTGATTTCTCTTAATGATTTAACTTGAACTTTAATATCTTCTTCATTATTTATTTGTGCATTTAAAGCATTTAAATCTAATTTAGGAGGATTGTTTTCTTTTTTTATTTTTATTTTTAATCTATATAAAGATAATATCATATTTGGCATTGAACATATTGTTGTGTTTATTAGTCTAGATGATAATCTAAAGTTAAATAAATCTTTGGTTTCTAAATATGGTAATATTAATTGAATTATTGATAATTTATCCAAGTATTGAAAAAATTTACTTTCATAATTTGATTCATTTCTTAATTTTATTTTCTGAAATTGATTTAATAAACTTTTCGCATCTTCCAATGTTTTATCTATATTTATTATATTGTTCTGATCAGTATTCATTTATTTTGATTTTTAAATATTTATTCATATTTTTTTTTAAATAATGAATAAGGAAATTAAAGAAAATTCAGTTAAAAATATTTTTATTATTATTAAAAATGCTATTCAAGGAAAAGAAATAAGAAATTTATATCACTTTTCTTCTTATAAAAGAAAATATTCTTCCTTAAAAAAAAATATTAATAATAATAGTGATAGAAAAAAATTTCATTATTCCAAAATAAAAAATACTCCAATGACTTCAAAAAATAATATAAGTTATGATGAAGATTTATTCAGTAAAAGTAAAATAAAAGATAATAAAAAAAAATTTATAACAACAAATTCAAAAAAATCAATTAGTTATTCTAATAAATTTAAAGCAAGACCTTGTCCTTCATTTAATTTTATGGAAGTTAAAAAAAGTAATAAACCTTTGACAATAGGGCATGAACCTAATTTACATACAAAAAAAAGATTTTATGAAAGACAAAGAAAAAAATCAAAAGATTTAAATTAAAAAATAAAAAAAAAGAATTGTTAATTATATTAATTGTATTATATATAGTAAAATTAAAATAAATAACCATTTTTTTTTGTTTTTTAGAATAAAGGTAAATTTAAATAATGATAAATCTTTTAAATTATTCTTCTATGACTGCTATTAAGATAGTTCTTTTAATAAAAAAAATATTGGGTAAAAAAAAAGAGCAAATAATTTTTATTCATAAAAAAGAAGGTCGTTTAAATAAAGGTAAAAGTAAAAGTTTAAAAAATATTTTTGTAAATTTACTAATTCTAATAGGATTAATAATCTTACAAATTTTTTTTATATGAAACAAGATAATTAATATCTTATTCTTTTTATTATTTTTTTTCATTTAAGTAAAAAAAGTAAAAAATAGAAACAACAATAACTATAAACAAATAATATATATAATTAAAAAATTACTTTAAAAGGGAATTTTTAATCTCTTTTTACTCAGAAAGTGTTTCACTTTAAATTTTTATATATATTAACTAATCAAAAATAAGAGCAAAACTCAAAAACTTTATAATTATTCATCCAATAAATTAATGAAAACTTGCTTATTAATTATTTTTATTATAATGACTGAAAATGCTTTTATTACTTTAGAAATATAATTATTGCAATTTGAATAATCAAATTATAATTTTTTATAGAAAAAATCTATATTATTTTTATATATAATAATAGTTTAAAGCAAATTATAAATAGAAATTATTTTCTTTTTTTCAAAATGAATTGTTTAAGATGAAGAAGGATGAAAGTTTTTAGAGAAAAATCAAACAAAATAAAATAAAAGATTTTATATAATTAATAGAAATAAAAGATAATCTAATATTGTATAAATTTGATGATGGATGTTAAAATAATAATAATTAAAGAAATCTTAAAATACAGCTTATTATGGAACTATTAATAAAAAAGAAGTTTTATATCAATATATTTAATTGTGATAATAATTTTAGTTCTTTTATTTTTCCTTTAAAAATTTTTAAATGAAATAAAATTATATAAGAAATTCATCGATATTTTTAGAAAATTAATACATTTAATAATGATTTTTAAGAAGTTATTTTTAATTTATCATTTTATCCTAAAAATATTTGCTGAGCTTAATACATAAATATTTCCTAAAGTCTTTTGATTATGTTTATATGGTAATAAATAGTTAATGAGTAATTTTAAAATATATTTTTTTATTTTTAAATGTTATAAAAAAAGATAAATTTGTTAGTGTTCATCGAAATAATAATTAATAGTATATTTTAATTTAAATAATATATATAAATATCTCTAAAATGGGAAATGAAATAACAGAAAGTAAAATTTCATTACCTCAAAAAGAAAAAGAAATAGATATGAACGAACCAAAAAGTCCAGAATTTTACTTTAATAAATCTATTTTTCCAAATTTAGAAAAATCAAATATTAAAATTTTATTTCAAGAATCACTAACAAACGATGCGAAAAAGCAAAAGAATAAAACTTTTAGTGAACAAAATTCAAAGGAAGAATGTTTAAAAAAAAAAGAAATGATTGAAAAATTCCAACCAAAAAAAGAAAACTATGATTTAACATTGAAAACTTCACTATATGAAGAAAATATAGAAAATCCTAAAAACATAAATAAAAAAAGCGAAAATAATAAATTAGAAGAAAATTATGTGTTAGATGAATCATCACTTGAAACTTCAGTAGGATCATTAGAAATGGATATAAGAGAAATATATAAATTTAAAGATTTATTAGGTGGAGGACATTTTGGTACAGTAAGAAGTGCTTTTAGAAGATTTGAAAAAGCTCCTTGTAAATTATTTGCAATAAAATCTATTAGTAAAAAAAAATTAACTGATAATAATTTAGATGATTTAATTAAAGAAGTAGATATTATTTCATCATTAGATCATCCTAATATAATTAAATTTTATGAAACTTATAATGACCAATTTTACTTTCATATTGTTATGGAATTATGTAGAGGAAAAGATTTGTTATCAAGAATGAATAAAGAAAAAATGAATGAAAAATTAATTGCTTCTATTATTATGAAAACATTACATGCAATATCATATTGTCATTCAAAGGGAATAACACATAGAGATTTAAAACCAGATAATATCATATTCGAAACACCAGATTTAGATTCAGACATTAAATTAATTGATTTTGGATTATCTAAAAAATTTAAAAATTCTCAAAAATTACATTCTGTGTTAGGAACTCCTTATTATGTTGCTCCTGAAGTGTTAAGAAAAGAATACAATGAAAAATGTGATTTATGGTCAATTGGTGTTATAACTTATTTATTAATTATTGGTGAAGTACCTTTTAAAGGAAAAAATAATAATGATATATTTAATAAAATTATTAATGAAAATATTAATTATAATAATCCCAAATGGAATAATTTTTCAAATGAAGCTAAAAATTTTGTTAAATTACTTTTACAAAAAGATTTTAATAAAAGACCTTCTGCTCAAGAAGCTTTGAATCATAATTGGTTTTTGTCTTTTTTTTCAAAATATCATAATTTTGTATTAGTAGAACCTAATATTTTTATTGCTTTAAAAAATTATAAACCATGTAATTTAATAAAAAAGCTTGTATATAAATATATTATAAATACAATGGGCCATACAGAATTAAAAAAATATAAAACTGCTTTATATGCTTTTGATTATGCTCATAATGGTTATGTTGATTTATGTGATTTAAATAAAGTTTTTGAATTATTAAAAACCGATATTTCTGAAGAACAAATTAAAATATTAAGTAATGCTTTTGAAGGGAAAAAACATTTAAATTATAGTGAATTTATTATGTGTTGTCTTAATTTAAAAGAAGTTATAAAAATTGAAAAGTTAGAATCTGCTTTTAGATATTTTGATATTAATAATGATGGATTTATTGACACTTCTGATATTAAGAAAGTTATGTTAAGATTTGGTAAAAAAATTTTAAATGAAGATGATATTAAAAAAATTATAATGGAAGTTGAAAAGAATGAAAATTATTGTATTTCTAAAAAAGATTTTTTTAATTTGTTTAGTAATATATTGGATATTCCTGAGGAATACCAAATTTAAACGATAAAATCATAATTATTATTCTATTCTATTTTCTAGTGATGTATAAGTAAATAATTTGAAATGATGATTGATTAATTTTTTTTAATACCTATAAGGTTTATTTTTTAAAAAACATTGAAGAATTGCATAAATTTTAGTGTATATAATTTATAAATATTATATAAAAATATAACTAATTAGAATATAAATATTGTGAATTAAAGGTATTTATAATATGTGAGAAAGATAAATTTACTTTTTTTTAATTAATAAATTTTGTGAATTTTCTCTTAAAAATATATTTATATATATTATATCCTAATTTATTCTACAATATTTTTCTACATGACCTTCATATATTGAGAAAAAAAATGAACTTTTTGGTCATTTGCTTTTTATTTTTGAATTGTAATGATTTATTATATTTATTATAATTGAAATTCTCTCTTCATTATTTTTTTAATTAACCTTTTATAATTTTTTATTATATCCTTCCTAATTTTTTTATTTGAAATTTTCCATTCAAATTATTTTAGTTTTATATTTAAATAACCATATTAAAGGAATATTACCTTCTTTTATTAAATAATCATTTGTTTTTATGTATATCATTTATGCATTTATTATTATTATTTTGAGACATTTGATTATTTTGAAATATAATTGGATTTTTTTTTATTATTTAAAAATTGGAAATTGGGTTTACCTCTAATATCGAAGTCTTAAAATATTTTGCTTTTTCATTATTTGATTCTGTTTTAATTTATCTTTTGATTATATTTTCAAATTTCTTTGTTCATTTATTTTTGAATTGAGAATAAAAGGAGGATGATATCATTTAATTAATTTTTGTTCATTCATTTTTTTCATTGAATGTTTTCAAATATTATTTTCGAATATTTCCTTGTACATTGATTATTCTTATTAAAAAATTAAATTTTATTTATAAATTTGAATATATTTATTTATATATAAAAATATATATATAATATATAATATTAAAAATAAATTAAATTTTAAACTTCACATCCTTTTTTAATATCAACTATTTTACAAGAAACTGTATAAAAAGATTTTTCGACATTGTCTACTTGAATAGAAGTATTATTATTATAATTATTAACAGGAACAATTAAATCCATAAAAATATTTCTATCTTCAAACCCAATATATTTTTCTCCTTTAAAATTTAATTGAGTAGTAATAGCTTTATCAATTTTTTGTTTTTCATTATATAAATTATTAAATAATTCTTCACTTTGAGAATAAAAATTTGTACAAAAAACATAATTTTTCTCATTGAAAGAATTTTTCATATTGAAATTATTATAATTGATATTTAAAGGATAATTAATAGGAATAACATAATTATTTTCAAGAAATTTTTTTGCTCTAACAGTATAATCTTTTTCAATTTTAAAAGGAACAGGAAATTGTTTATTCGTTTCGTTAACTTGATTATTTATATATTTATTTACATTATCATAAGGAATTAATTGATTATTACAATTACAATTTATATTTTGATTTAAATGTCTTAATTGATTATTATTATGATTTATTTGAATATTATTTCCTAAAATAAATGTACCAATAAAAACACATATTATTGCAATTATTCCTGTAATAAAATTTATATATTTTTTTGTATTATTTGTTATTTTATTATTCAAGCAAAAATCTGACAATGAAGAAATGTTTTTTTCTAAAATTAATTTTTTACATTCTGGACATAATGTTTTAATTGATTCTTTAATTAAATTTATATCATAATCTCTTTTCTCTAATTCTTCTTTTAAGATTGAATTTTCTTTTAATAAATCTTGAGATAATTTTTTATAATATTCAAATTCTTTTTTTTTTTTATCTCTACTTTTTTGAGCAGAAAGTCTATTTCGAAGCATTTTTGTTTCTTTTTTTAATTGGCTTTTATTTTCTTTTTTTTTTGAATTTTTTTCCTCATTTATTGGAATATCTTTTTTTTTATTTTCTTTACTATTTTTATCTATTAAATTGTTATTTTCATTTCTTTTTATTTTTTTTTCTAAAATTTTTTTGGTTTTTTCTATTTTTAATTTCATTCTTTCTCTTATACTTTTATTTTCATAACACTGGAAATTATTTTGAATTTCATTAAAAATTAAATTTTGAGAATCTAAATTTTCTGTTTTTGAATGTGTTGATAATAAAAGTGAATTATTATTATTATTGTTATTTTCCTCTATATTTAATTTTACTTGTGGTGTTACTTTAAATAATTGTTTAATTTGTTCTTTTTTATTATTTTTTTGAATTTCATTTGAAGTTAATGTGGATTTAATTTCACAAGTATTTTCAAAATTATTTTCTTTTTTATTATTATTACTGAAAAAATTTTCAAAGTTTATTTTATTATATTCTATGTCATTATTACTAAAAATATCATATTCAAAATGATTATCAAATATTTCTAATCCTTGATTAAAATCATCGTTCCAATTCATTTTTCTGAACTTAAATATTTATTATTTTAATGATTTTTCTAAATAATTATTACGTGTTCAAAAAATAAAAAATATCATAGCAATTATTATCTAATAATTTATGTTATTATAATATGGTTTGTTTTATGAAAAAAATTTTTTAAATATTTTTATTTAAAAATAGTTAGTTAAATTAATTTTGAAATTTCTTTTATTCTTCTTTTCCTAATAATTTGTCCTATTGAAAATATAATAAATTATATTTTTTTGTTATTTTCTTATAATTCTTCATTTTTAATGTTTAATTGCTTTTTACAAATATAGATTCTTTAATTCTTTTTAAACATTATATTTTTTTACTTTCTCTGATTAATTATCTTTTTTTGATTTTATAATCATTTATATATTTCTTTTTATATCATTAATTATTTCTGAATCTTTCATAAAACAAATCTATTTTATTTTTTATTCACTTTTATTAGAATTTAAATATAAAATATAAGCAGTCAACAATTATATTATAAATAAAAAATTATTTCTTTTATTTTAATATTACTGATTTCTCTTAATATATAATCTATAAGGATTACCTAATAAAGCCGGTAATTTATTATATTTTTATTTTCTTTTTATTTAATTATATTTGACTTTATTTTTTAATTTATCAATTTTTTTTTAAATAATACATTTAATTTTTTATATCATTTCTTTTTGATTCAAATCTTTCATTTTCTAATTCTTTATAAATATCACTTAATTAATTTGCAATAGGAAAAATATTTTCTTTAACATTAGAGTTTATATTTATTATATAAAGAAATAAAATTGGAAAATAAAGGAAAATTCTTTAAAGTATTTGAAAAGGTTTTGATATATTTCGAAGACATTCAACATCAATTTTTAAATTGTAGCAATTGTGCTCTTTAATGGATTCAATATTTAATTTATTTGATTTATTTGATTTTTTATTTTAGATATTTCTTTAGAAACTTTTTCAAAATTGCATTATTATGTTTATTTAAATTTTGAATTATTTCATTTAATTAGTCATTTAAACTTTTTTGATGAAATTTCTTTGGATAATTTATTATTTTCATTTAATAAATAATAATCAAGTTTTTGTTTGTTTTTTTTTTTTTATAATTATTAATTTATTAAATGTTTCATTTAATTTATTTGAAATTTTTTTGAGTCCTTTCAAAGCACTATAATTTTGATTTTCAATTTCAAACTTTTTGTTCTTTAATCATTAATGTTCTTTATATCATTAATATAATTTTTTCTCATTTTTTCATTTAAAAAATATTTTTTATTCATTCCATATATGTTCAAATTGTTCATTTCTTCTTATAATTCAGTAATTTCTTATTCAATATAAAAAATGCAATAAAACAAATTAAATAATGATTTAGTTCATCAAATATAAGAAACATTAAACATATTTTTATCTCTTTTTCTTAAAAAAGCATTATATTCCATTATTTAACTTTAAAATTGTTTATATATTTTTTAATAAATTTAAATATTTTATATAGATTTATAAAATGTTCTTATTATTCATCATTAATTTATATGTTTTGAGAATTTTTAAAAGTGAAATCACTTTAAATTTTGAAAGACAATATGATTCATATCCTTTTACAAAAGAAAATTTATTTTCTAATTTGTTTTATAATTATTTAATTGTAAAAATAAATATAGGAAGCGACAAACAAGAAATACCTTTAATGTTAAAATTTTATGAATATAATACTTTTATTATCGGTATTGAAGTTCCAGAAAAAAATTTGACAAAATTTAATAATAATACATCATCAACGTTTAAATATATAAAAGAAAAGGCAGAATATTATGTAATGACACGTTTTGAATTTGCGTATCAAAGTGAAGATTCTTTATATTTAAATAATAAAGAATATAAAAATTATGAATTTTTATTAGTTAAAGCTTTAAGTGAAACTTATAAAATTTATAAATTAATAGGAGGAGGAGTTATAGGTTTAAATAAATATTTATCAACTTCTCAAGGAATAGATAAATATCATTTTATATCAATGCTAAAAGAAAAAAATTATATTGATTCATATTCTTTTACTTTTAAATTTTTGGATAAAAATAAAGGACAGATTATATTAGGAAATGAACCACATGAATATGATAAAAATTACAAAGAAAAAAATTATTTAAAAATAAGGACTCAAAATATTAATGATAATTTATGTTATTCATTAGTTTTTGATAATATTATATCAAAAAACTATGAATTTAATGAATATTTAAAAGCTGGAATTGTACTTGAAAATGGTTTTATTATTAGTGTAAAGAAATATAAAGATTATTTGGATGATATTTTTTTTAACGAAAAAATGAAAGAAGGAATATGTGATAAAGAAAAAAAAAGATTTCTTGAGTTTAGCAATTATTTATATTTATATTCTTGTGATGAAACATTAGATACTTCAAAAATTCCTGATTTAACTTTTGAATTAAAACAAATGGAAATGAATTTTACTTTTAATGAAAAAGATTTATGGTTTAATTTTGAAGGAAGAAAATATTTTTTAATTCTTTTTCAAGAATATGGAAATTATTGGATTCTTGGAGAACCTTTTTTAAGAAAATATCAAATTATTTTTAATCAAGATGATTCTACTTTAGGTTATTATAATTTAAATTATAAAAAACCAACTTCATTTTTTTATATATTAAATTGGATTTTTGTTATTCTTCTATTTATTATTGTATTATGTTTAGGTGCTTATATATTTATAATTTTAAAAAATAAACCCAAAAGAAAAATTGCAAATGAATTAATTGAAGAAGAATATAAAGATATTTCTAAAATTTAAATTTGTTATTAATTTATTATTATAAAATAAATGGAACGTTATTAAGATTAAATATAATGAATGATTATTAGAAAAAAATTGTTTATTAATGCTTTTTATAATTATTTAAAAGTTTTTTTTTAAATAATAACATATAATAATTAATAGAATATTTTATGATATAATTTTATTATGATATTCCTAATGTTTTCTGATATTATTTGACATTTTTTTTCTTAAGAATGTAAATTAAATGGTTTTTGTTCTTTTAAATCCCCAATTCTTTTTCTGAAATATTTGTATATATTAAATTTTATTGTTAGCTTTTTACTATATTTATTATTTTATTTCAAAAATTTTTTTTATCATTCAAAAAGTCATTTTTATGACTTTTTCTATATATTATTATTTGAAGTTATAATTATATTTGATTAATTTCTTATGTAGTTTATGATTCTGTTTTTATTGAGAATCTCTTATTTTATATTATTATTAATTTAGACTAAATAAGATTAATAAAAAAAATTTTTCAAAACATATTTTATGTCTATTTAAATTTTTTTCTATCAATATCACAAAACAAAATTTCCAAAAAAATACTTAAAATCTAAAAAACAATTGAAAAAACTAAAAAAACAACATTTAAATTATATAAAAAAAAATAAAATATAATAAAAAATGTCTTCATTTCAAAATATAATATGTCCAATCCACAGACAGCCAATAGGAGGAGTATGTGATGAAATATCATGTGATAGTAAACATACATTAATGTGTATGCAATGTGTAAACAATCCAAATTCTTGTGTAAGAAAAAATAATCATCAATCAATTTCTCTTGATGAATTTGTTGATAATTACTTTGGAATATATTTAAATGAACTATTTTCTTCAACTGATACTTCACAAAGAGTAAACACAGTAGAACATTTTTGTAAAAATTCACAAGAAATTTATGATAATTTTAATCAAGAAAATGAAAAAATTGGAAGTGAAATGATTCAAATATTTCAATCTTTTATTGATAAAATAAATAATCTTTTTGTTAAATTCAATCAAGATTTCATTAATTATATTAAAATGAAACAAGATGAATTAAATAAGGCTTTAACTAATTTAATTAATACTAGTTATTATGATCAATTAGAAGGGTTTAATAAAGACGCTTTATGGAATAAAATATGTAATTGTAGAGATTATAATTCTTTAAATCAATTAATTTATGATATGAAAACTTGTGTTTTAAATTTAAGTAGTGATATGACTAATAAAGACATTGATAAAGTAAAATCAATAATGAATATTAATGGAGATAATGTTATAAATTATTTCACAACAGAATTTAAAAATTTAAATAATGAAGCTGATAAAAGATTTAATTTATATTCTCAGAAAATAAAAGAAAAAATGTTTAATAATGATAAAAAATACCCTAGTCAAAACATTCAAACAATGCAAACTTCATCATTAAGTAATACTCAAAATAAAAATGTAAATAAAACAAATACTCAAACTAAACAAGTATTTAATATGGGTGGAACAATAAGAACAGTTTCAGATGCTTTTGAAAATACAAATCAATTTTCAAATACAAATTTAAGTAAAACTAGTACAAATATTCCTCAAAATGATGAAGAAGATAAAAATAATTTAAGTCAATTTGAATGTATTTATGAAGCTCCAATTGATTACACTTCATTTGCAAATTTCCAAAATAAAAAATTTGTTATATTTGAACATTCAAATGGAACAACGTTTTTAGCTTATCCTACTTCATCAAATACTATAAATATTGAATATTTAGATAAATTTATTGATGATGTAACTATTAGTAAACCAATTACAAATGAATCTTTTAAAAATAATAAAAATAAACAAATTAAAAGTAATATATTTAATGCTAGACCACAAAAAATTGATGACAGTCAAAATAAAGTTTCTTCACGTCAAAAATATTTATATTTTACTCTATCTTCTCATTCTCAAAAAATAAATGAATTAATATATTATAGATCAAGTGAAAATAAAGATTATTTATTATCTTCAAGTGATGATTGTACAATTAAAATATGGGACATAACAGAATTAAATAAATATTTAAAAGATGTGAATTCATTTTATAGATGTAATTGTGTAAAAACACTTTTAGGACATCAAGGAAGAATAATTTCATTAAAAACATATTATGATCCTTTAAAAGGAATAAATTATATAATTTCACTTGGATATGGAGATAAAATAAAAGTATGGAATTTAATTACAGGACAATTAATAAGAAATATATTTGATAAAGATGATTTTAGTAGTACAGTAAAAGATAATTATATGGAAATAGTAAATGTAAATAAATTTAATTATTTATTCACAGCAAATTCAATGACAAATAAAATATCAGTTTGGAATTTTGATACAGGAGATATTATTTCAGTATTACAATATAATAAAGGAAAAGGATATTCAAATCCAAAAATAATAGGATTAAATTATATTAATTTAAATGATCAAATATGTAGATTATATGTTATTGATGATATTGGTTCTTGTTGTTTTATTGATGTTTTAAGTAATTCTGATTTAAATGATTGTGGTTTTGTTCTTCAAGATAAAAATGATAGTAGAATTGGGAGTTTTGTCTTTGGTGATGGACAATATATTTGTATTTATTGTAAAAATGGTTTTGTTTATCAATATTCTGTTTATGATCATCAATTAGTTGATAGAAAAAAATTAGGTAATAATACTTTTATTTCTTATGCTATGGAATATATTCATCATACTAGAAGAAGGTTAATTGCTTTACATTGTGGAGATATGCATTTAAAAATTTTTAATTAATATTTTAGAGTGATTTGTTATTTTTTGTTTTTTTGTCTTTTTTTGGTTTAAAAATTTGGTTTTTGATTTTTATTAACTAAAAAGTTAAGTTTTATTTATTAATTTTTATTTATTTTTATTTTTTAATTTAAAGAATCTTGTTTTATTTTTAATATTTTTTGAAATAAAAATCAAATTTATAAATTAAGAGCAAAATACAACAAACAGATAAAAGAAAAATAATCTAAAATAAAAAAAATTAATTAAAATTATATACATCAAAAAAAATAAATATATATCAAATAAAAAATGATGTCTTTTTCAACAACATCATCAACTTCTTCAAAAGATAATTTAGACAATGAAATATTTATAGACAAAGAAAAAGATATAGTATTATATCTAAATAAGCAACTTGGAAAAGGAGGATTTGGTCAAATATATAAGGGTGAATATATAAAAACTCATACTCCTTTAGGAATAAAAGTAGAAATTATTAATTCTCATCCTCATTTAGAAAGTGAATATTATATATTAAATTTATTACAAGGAGGAACAGGAATACCAAAAGCATATAAATTTATAAATACAAAAGAGAAAAATTATTTAATAATGGAATTACTAGGACAATCATTAGATAAATTATATTCTTTATGTAAAAAATGTTTTGATATAAAAACAATAATAAAAATAGCAATTCAAATGATAGAAAGAATAGAATATATTCATTCAAAAGGGATAATCCATAGAGATATTAAACCAGCAAATTTTTTAATAGGTACAAAAAAGAAGAAAGATATAATATATTTAATAGATTATGGTTTATCAAAAAGATATATAGATAAAAATACAAAAGAGCATATTCCTTATAAAGAAGGAAAAGGATTAACTGGAACAGCAAGGTATGTTTCTTTATTCACTCATTATGGAATTGAACAAAGTAGAAGAGATGATATTGAAGGAATTGCATATAATTTAATATTTTTAGCTAAAGGGAAATTACCTTGGCAAGGAGTTAGATTAAAAAATAAAAAAGAAAAACATAAGAAAATTATGGAAAAGAAATTAATGTATTCTCCTGAAGATTTATGTTATGGTTTACCTGAAGAATTTTCTATTTTACTTAAATATGCTAGAAAATTAGATTTTATGGAAAAACCTGATTATGATGGAATTAAAGTTATGTTTAAAGAATTGTTAGAAAATAATAAAGGATTTTTAGATATGAAGTTTTGTTGGGAAAATCAAAGTGATTTTGAAAGTGAAAGTGAAGATAGTAAAGAAAAAAATAATACTAAAGTTATGAAAGATAATAAGTAATTTTTTCATTTTTTTTTTTGATTTTTGATTTTTTTTATTTACATTTTTTGATGATTGTTTTTATATATTTTTTTAATTTTAAATATTTTATTATTACTGTTTTATTTTATTTTAATTTTAAAAAAATTATTAAATTTATTTATTTTTTAAGAATATATTGTATATTTTTTTCTCTTCATTTGTTCTATTTATATTATTTAAAAAATTAATTTTTATATTAGCACTTAAAGAAGATTTATTTAAATTATATATTTTTTTATTAGAATGAACAACTGCTTCCTCTTTTTTTTATATTTTTTATTTTTTTATTTTCTTTTTGATTTGGTTTTTCCTTCCATAAAACATTTAATTTTTTTTCAAGAAATCTTTTTAAATAAAAATCTTTAATTTGTTTTTGAAAATAAAATTTTTTTAATATATTTTGAATTTTATTGAAATTATTATCATCAAATTTAATTTGTTTATCTAATTGTCTTCTATTTGAATTAAAATCAAAATGAAGAGTTTTTCTATCTTCTTCAATATTATTATGTAGACAAACTTTATTTAATTTGTCGAGTTCATCATCATTCATTTCAGATAATTTTTTTATAAAAGGTAAATTAATTTCTTTCTTTTTTTGAAGATAATTAATTAATTCATTTTGTTTAGTATTTATTTTCTTTTTTAATATTTGTTTTAATTTTTCTTTTTCAGGTTCATAATTTATTGTTCTAAATTCTAAATCATTCATAACATAATTTTTCTTTTTAACTTCTTCTTTTTCTTCTATTGTATTTATAATTGAATCATAAGCATTTTTATTTAAAATATTTTTTAAAGATATTGAATTCAATTTTTTTTCTTTTTTTTTTTCATCATTTTTAATATTATTTATTATCAAAGGTTCTTTTTTTTCTTTTTTATCATTTGGTAATAAAAGTTTATTTAAATTTAATACATTATAATCATTTTCTTTCTTCTGCATTTTGTTTATCATATTATACAAAATATTTCTATTATCTTTTTGAATTTTTTTTTCTACATTTTTTTTAACTTCACAATTATTTGAAATTGAAAAATGATGATTCACATTTAAATCATCTTTATTATCATAATATTTTTTTTTTCTAAGAGTATACATTGAATTACTTTTATCAATATATATTTTCCTTCTTTTATTAATTCTAAAACTATTAAATTCTTTTTTTAATTCAGAAATTTCAATAGAACCATCTGGAGTTAAAATAATTCTCATTTTATTAATTTATAAAATTATACTTTAAATTAATTAATATATATCTCAAAATAATTAAACTTTTTTCACTTATTATTTTAATCAATTAATTTTTAAATATGTTAAACTTATATCAAACAATAATAAAAAGTTCTCCAATTATAGGAATAAATTTTAAAGAAAGTTTTGAAAATTTAACAGATGATGAAAAAAATTATGTATATCATTTATCAAAAGCTTGTTGGGCAGGAAGAATATTAACATTATTTCAAAAAAGTTATGAATCACCTCCTTTATTTTTAATATTCCAAAAATTTTTTTGTTCATTTCCTTCATTTCAAAGAGTAAAAGAAATAATATTAAAAAATAATATAACAGATATAGAATATAATTTATTTATGAATTACGTTTCAAAATTTTATTATAATTTTGGAAATTATACTTTATATGGAAACCAAAAGTTTATTCCAGAATTACCAAGTAATAAATTTGAAGAAATATTAAAAATATCAAGTAAATATTCAGAAATCAATTTTTTATGGTATTGTATAAAAGAAATAGTATATGATAATCAAAATTGTAATTTAATAGATTTAGAAGAAAAAGGAGGAAATAATTCTTATTATTTAGGTGGATTAACAGAAAAAGAAATCAATTCAATAGATAAAATTTTAAAAGAAAAAAAAATAAGTTTATTAAACACCCGTTTATTATCCTTATCTTTAAATAAATATGCAGTATTAATATCAAGTGTGATAGAAAAACAAGAAGAATTAACAGATAATATAATATTATATTATGGTGAATTTTCTTCTTTTTTAAAAAAAATAAATGAAAATTTAAATAATGCAAAAAATTATTGTCCAAATGAAAATGAGAAATTAACATTAAAAAATTATATTGAATTTTTTGATACAGGAGATATAGAAAAACATAAAGAATCACAAAGAAAATGGATTAAAGATATTTCTCAAATAGAAATGAATTTTGCTTGGATACCTTCATATATAGATCCAATGGGAGTTAGAGGTGTTTTTTCTATTTGGGTTGGAATTACTGATGAATTAAATTCTAAGAAATATATTAATTTATGTAATTTATTTAATGAATTAATCGATGAATTACCTTGGGATAAACAATTTGAAAAAGAAAAAATTATTCAAAAAAATTTTATTGGAGTTGATATTGTTTGTAATTGCAATGAAGAAAATGAATTAGGAAGAAATTGTCCTGTTTATAGAGAAATAATTGAAGAAGAAGGATTTAAAAATTTTAATATATTAAATGCAGGAAATTTTGAAAAAATAAATAATTATAATTATGAATCTATTTTTTTTAGTGAAAAAGATTTAAAAATACTTTCTATGTATGGTAAAAATGCATTAATTTTAAAAACTGCATTACATACTTTTTTAGGTCATGGTTCTGGAAAATTATTAAGAAAAGATATTAATAATAAATTTAATTTTGATGTTGAAAACTTATTAAGTCCTATAACTGGTAATTTAATAGATACTTTTTATATTAATGATGAAACTTATGAAGATAAATTTAGAGAAATTGCTAAAGTTTATGAAGAATTTAGAGCTGATTTACATGCTTTATTTTTCTGTTTTGAACAAAAAATTCATGAAATATTTAAAATTAGTCAAATAGATTATCAAGAAGTTATTTATGCTATTTGGATTAAATATATTCATCAAGGAATTTATGCATTGTATTTATATAATGATAAAAAAAAAAAATGGAGTCAAGCTTTCACACAAGGTGCTTGGATTTTTATTAATTTTTTATTTGAAAATCAAGTTAAGGAAAAAGAAATTATAGTTATTAATTTTAAAGATAATGATATTGAAATTAAAATTAATAAAGAAATGATTATATATTATGGAAGAGATATTGTAAAAGAATTATTAATTAAAATACATATTTGGAAATGTTCTGGTAATTATGATACTGCTAAAAAATTTTTTGAAAAATATTTACAAGTTAATGATCAATTTTTAGAAGTTAGAAAAAAAATAGTTGAGAATAAAATATATTTTAAATATTATTTGTATCCTAATTTAAAAAAAGATGATAAAAGTAATTTAATTACTATTCAAGAATATCCTGAAACTATGGAAGGGATTATTCAAAGTAATGTTGAAAGATATGGAAATGAATTTAATAAAGATATTTATCAACAATGGAAGAAATATGAAACAAGTTTAATTGAAAATATGTAATAATATTATAAATAATTTTATAATTAAAAAGATTTTAATATTGAAAAAAATATTTAATAGAATACTTATTTATTATATATAAATATATGTTAGATAATTTCCTAATATTTAATTATGTGAATTTTATATATACAGACTTTATTTAATATTATGTTTTTTCTCATAATTAAAAATAATTTTAATTAATTTACTCCTAAAATGGATGAAACAAAAGAAAAAAAAATTCTAAAAAATGATCCCTTTAACAATAAAATGGATATTTCAAATGAAATAACCCATGAAGATATACACATAAGAGCAATGGATACAGAATTATCTGAAAATAAAAATAATTTAATATCATCTAGAAAAGAAACAAGTACTTTAAATAATTCAAATACTACAAATGATAATGAAAATAGAATAGCAATTCAAAAATCAAAATTTATATATAAATTTGTAGGAAAAACATTATTTATATTTTCAGATAATGAAGGAAATCCAATTTTTATAATAGGACCTCATTGGGGAATGTATTTTTGTTTAAATGGGATAATAACAATAATAATGATATTAATATATATATTTGCATTCCCAAAATTTAATATTTTAATGAGAATTTTAGGTCATATATCTTTTTGGTTTTTTTTCATTAGTTATACTTTAGCTTTTTTACTTAATCCTGGTTATCCTAAAAATAATATTGGGAAATTTACTGGAGAACCAAGGAAAAATTATTATTTTTGTGAATTCTGCCAATTTTGGATTAGAAAAGATGCTTATGCTAGTCATTGTTATGATTGTGATATTTGTATTGAAGGTCATGATCATCATTGTCCTTGGACTGGGCATTGCATTGGAAAAAATAATAAAATATTTTTTCATTGCTTTTTATTTAGTATTATTTCTGTTATTGGCTATTTTGCTGCTGCTATTACAAATTTTTTATCAAAGTAAAATTATGTTTTTTTTCAATTTTTTTTGTATTCATTAAGTTTTAGTATTATTTGTTTTTAATTTTTTAATTAATAATTCTATTATTTTTTTAATTTATCTTTATATTTTTTAATGGATTTACAAATATATTTTAGTTAAACAGATAAAATGTCTTCTCAAGAAGAAAATGAAAATAAATTTTTGACAAGTAGAAAAGAAAGTAATGTAAGTGAAACAACAGTAAAAACAACATTTAGTTTTTCAAATCCTCAATTAAATAAGAAGAATATTTTATCAAATCTTCATAATTTTCCTTTAAATACTCACAATTTTAATTTCAATAAATCAAACTTAATAAAAAGTTTAAATTTTAATAAAGAAGCAAATAAAAATTATTTATCTTCTTCTTCTCTATCAACACTTTCAACTCCTTTAACTATTAATAAACATCAAAATATTATAAAAATATCTCCTTCAAAAGATAATTGTTCGGATTCAAATGAAAGCAAAATTAATTTATTAAATAATTATCAATATAATCAATTAGTGAATAATTTAAACTTTATTTTTTCAAAAATCCAAAATTTACATTCTCAAAATTTTCCTTGTCCAAAAGAATGTAATGCATGGATTGAGTATTTTAAAAATATTTACAATGATATAATTGGAAAAAATAAAGAAAGTGAATATTATGAATTAATAAAAAATACTTTAATGTTAATGTTTTTTTCGATTATTATAATATATGATATAAACAATAAAAATAAACAAAGATTGTTTGCTGATGACATAAAAAATATAATGAATATTCATAATTTAATGAGTGAAAGTATTTATGGAAATTCTTTTAATTCTCCTAATATAAATCCAAAAGAAGAATCTCAAGTTTTAATGCTTTCTTGTAAAGATATGAATAATAGACTTACTAAAATATTAAATCAATATGACAGAATTAACTCGAATAATGATATTTGTAATTTTTATCCTATTTTTAGAAAATTAAAATCTGAATCTTTTGAAAATGTTTATGATTATTATATTAAAAATGTAAGAAATCCTAATCATATAAATTTAAATTATAATATAGATGATGTAAATAATGAAAATAAAAAAGTTGAAAATCCAATCAATCCAATAAATAAATTTTCAATGGAAAATCAATATAAAACAAACACTTTTAATTTAAATCCAAATTATATGATGAAAACAAATTCAAAGAATCAAATTTTACAAAATAATAATGTGGCAAATTTAAATGGAGTAAGTGCATTTTTTGATAGTTCAAATAATGTATTTTTATTTAGAAAACAACATTTAAAATCAACAACTCCAAACAAACAAAATCAAAAATATCAAATAAACCAAAATAACAATACTCAAATATATAATAATAATGTTCAACAATATTATAAGAATTTCATGACATATACTCCAACTCAAAAATCATTAAATAATAATTATATAATTCAAAATGAACCAAATATGAATTTCCAAGAAAAATATGATGAAAACCCTTTATTTTATAATAATAAAGAATTAATAGAATCAGGAAAATTATATATAGCATCTCAAAATTCACCTTTTTATAGAAAAACTCAAAGTTCAAATATAATAAATCCTCCAAATTTAAATTATCCAAATCAAAATATAATAAATAATAACAATTATAAAGCACATGCAAAAACTCCTATTAAAGTAAGAAAAGTTTCAAATCAAAATATAGGACAATTAAATTTAAATATATTAAAAAATCAATCTTTAACACCAATTAAAGTTAGTTTATCAAATAATTCAATTTTAATTCCTTTTCCTCCTTCAAAACCATATACTTTAGTTTTAGATTTAGATGAAACTTTAGTTAATGTTCCAAAGGGTACTACAAATATTATTTTAAGACCTGGATTAAGAGATTTTCTACATTCTCTTCTTCCATATTATGAATTAATTGTTTTTACTACTGGAGTTAAAGAATATGCTGATCAAATTTTAAATTTTATTGAAATTGATGAAAAATATTTTTCTTTTAGATTATATAGACAAAATGCTACTTGTGTTAATGAAAATTATTATAAAGATTTAAATAAATTAGGAAGAGATATTAAAAAAATTATTATTGTTGATGATAAAAGAATTTCTATTGAATTACAAGAAGCAAATGGTATTATTATTAAACCATTTATTTTTAATCCTAATAATCCTAATGAAGATTATATTTTATTTGATTTAGTTAGAATTCTTATTAGAATTGCTAAAGAAAAACCTGATGATGTTAGAGAAAGTCTTAAAAATTATAGATATGAAATATATAATAAAATAAGTAATGATTAATTTTTTTCTTTTTTTAGTATTTAATATTCAAGATTTTTCAGATAGTATTTTAAGTTAAAATTATATATTTGAAGAAATTATTCATTAACAATTAAAATATAAATATAATATAAAATAGTATAATTTAATTAAGTAAATTAAATATTTACTCTTCATTGGGAAATATTTCAAAAAAATTAATTATTAAATCTAATTGATTATGGAAAAAAAATAAAAGGTTTAAAAAATTTTCAAAATTTGTTTTAAAATTATTTAAAAAATTTTTGAAAAATAAAACTGGCGATAAAAAAAGTAAATTAAATCATGTTAATTATGTAAATACAAAATAAAAAGTAAAAATAATAATATAGAAAGAAGTAAAAATTAATTATAAATATTGAGAATGATAATAATAATCAAAGATTTAAATTATATAGGTAATAAAATAATAATAATATCAATAATAATAATAAAAAGAAATTTATTATTCATTACCTAAAATAACATATCAATTAAAGTTAAATGTGACAAACAATATTTTTATTTTTTAAATTTTTGGTTTTTTGTTAATTCAGACAATTCAAAAAATATTTTTGTTTTCAATTAAATTTTTAATTTGATTTAAAAATTATTTTTTTAAATAATTTGATGATGTTATTTTTTAATATAATTATTTAATATGCTGGACTAATACTGTCGTTAAGAAAAAGTAAAAAATAAACATTTTAAATAAAATAACAATTAAAGACTAAAATTTACTTAACAAAATATTTAAATAAATATAAATTACCCAACATTTAAAAATAACCATAAAAAAACCATATATAAAAAAATCATCACAATTCTATTTATTATAAATCCCTTATAAAAAATTATATATATATAAAAATGGCAACATACAAAATAGTTTTAGTACGTCATGGAGAAAGTGAATGGAATAAATTAAATTTATTTACAGGATGGACAGATGTTCCTTTATCAGATAAAGGAGTAGAAGAAGCAATTGCAGGAGGAAAAGTATTAAAAGAACAAGGATATGAATTTGATAAATGTTATACATCAGTATTAAAAAGGGCAATACATACTGCATTCCATGTATTAAATGGAGTAGATCAAATATATCTACCAGTAATAAAAGATTATCGTCTTAATGAGAGACATTATGGTGATTTACAAGGATTAAATAAAAAAGAAACAGCTGAAAAATATGGTTCTGAAAAAGTACATGAATGGAGAAGATCATACGATATTCCTCCACCTGCACTTGAAGAAAGTGATAAAAGAAATCCTGCATTACAAGAACAATATGCTGGAATTGATAAAAAAAATTTACCTCTTCATGAAAGTTTAAAAGATACTGTAGCAAGAGTTATTCCTTATTATGAAAGTACTATTGTTCCCGATCTTAAAGCTGGTGTTAGAGTATTAATTGCTGCTCATGGAAATTCTCTTAGAGCTTTAGTTAAATATTTAGATAATATTTCAGATTCTGAAATTGCTGAATTAAATATTCCTACTGGTGTTCCTCTTGTTTATGAATTAGATGCTGATTTAAAACCAATTAAACATTATTATCTTGGTGATCAAGAAGCTATTAATGCTAAAATTAGCGCTGTTGCTAATCAAGATAAAGTCAAAAAGTAAAAAATATTAATATTTAATTATTTAAAAAATATTGAGAGTGTTTATTTATTTATTTTTTTTTCTTAAGTTCTTTGTTTTTAAGAAAAATTCATTTAATATCTTTATTTTTGTGTGTTATTTTGATTTATTTTTAGAATTACAAAAAAGGATTTTTCCTGATTCTTTATTTGATAATAAAAAAAGAATATATATTAATAAATATTATATTAATTATTTGAATAAAAGAAATATATATTATACTTTTAAAATGGAATTTGTGTTTTTAATAATTAAAAAATTTAAATCCATGAAAAAGAAAATATAGTAAATGAGAATTAATCAAACAATAATAATTATTTTAACAAAAACAAAATCCAAAAACAACAAATGGACTCCAACAACACAAAAAAAATAAATATTTAATATTTGTCTAATAGTGTTCACTTGAATAAAATTTCAGCATGTTTTATTTATTGTTTAAAAATTTAATTAAATAATTAAATTTATTTTTTATTTTTTTATGAAAAATAATACAATATATGACAAAATATTACTTATTATAGAAGGATTATCAATATAATATTAATGTAAAAGAAAAATATTCAAAATAATTAAATAATGTCTTATAAATATAAAAATCTTAAAGTAACATTTAAAAAATGAAACCAAATAAAAAAGATTCATCTTAAATTATAAAAAGAAAAAATATATAAATATGTATTTCATAAATTCCAAAAATTTAAAAGCAAAAATTCTTTTTAAATAAATTTATAACTTTTTAAAATTCCTTCACAACCATCATAAATTAATCCAAAAGCAAATTCAAAGGTATTTTCATCTCCATAATAAGGATCAGGAACACAATTTTCTCCTTTATTATCACTAATAAAATTAATAATTTTTTTAATTTTATTTTTATCACCTCCAAAATAAATAACATCATTATAATTATCATCATCCATAACAATAATTAAATCATTTTTTTCCATATCATTTTTTGTCATTTTTCTAGCAATATGATTACAATTTATATTTCTTTTTTTACAAACTTTTCTCATTCTATAATCTGGTAAACATCCTGAATCTTGATCACTTGTTCCACATGAATCTACTTCTATTTTATCTTTTAAATTTTTATATTTTGTTGTTATTAAGTAATCCATTATTGCATGTGCTGCAGGAGATCTACAATAATTTCCTAAACATATGAAAAGTATTTTAAATTTAGAAGAATTCATATTTTTTTTTTATTTTTTAATTATAAATGAAAAATACTTTTTTTTGATTTTTATACTAAGAAAAATTTCTTTTACTTATAAAGATAATAATAAACATTCATTAAAAATAGGAATTATTTTCATTTTTTTAACAATCATCATTAATTTAATTTTAATAATTAAAAGTTATAATTTCACATTCAACTTTTAATCCAATTGTGAATCATAAAATCAAAAATAATATTAAAATAAATATATCATCAATATCAATAATGGTAGGAATAATAAATTATAAGAGTTTCAACAAAGAAATATATAATTTAAACTCTTCTATTTTTACATTAAATACAGACTTAAATTTTATAAATTATGACTTTGAGAATTCTAAAGTAATTTCCAAATCAATAAAACATGAAATTTGTAATAGTTCCAAATATCATGAGATTTATCCTAATTAAAACAATATAACTTATCATATTATTATTGTCTTGATTTAAATCAAAATTCATCTATATATAGAAAATATGGAGATTTTTAAATGAATTTTAATATTTAAGTATTAAGATATCAAAATATAATAATAATTCCTAATATGAATAAAAAAATTGAATATGAAAATTCCATTTTTATCTAAATTTAATTTATTTAAATGAAATTATTGAACATTATTATTATAGTTATCCCATTTATAATGCAGTTCAAAGTTAATTTTTCAGAATTAATAAAAATAATTGTAAAAGATTTATTTTTTCCTTTATTCATGTTTTATAAAGGTGTTTTTATTAATAAATATTCTGAAAAATTATTAAGATGAGTTGGATCAATCTGCTACAAAAGTAGATGATATCAATATATTCGTTTTCTATTGTGAGAAGCGAATAGAATAAATCCCTGCATGCTTATCAAGAAACAATCCTCCGATCGACTACTTATAACATAGTTCAAGAAACTACCGCTTATAAGCAATATGTTGTAAAAGCAAATGTCAATGGACATAATACTTCTTATGTAGAAATCCTCAATATTATTCATAAATATCATCCAACTTTAATTTTTGTGGAAACCAATAAGAAACTCACACATCCTTTAGGATATGCTGACATTGATTATGGTGATATGTATTTCAATATATTATGAATCAGAACAGATTGCTTGTATGGAAAAAGAATCATAAAAAATAAATTTGGTATAGAAATTGGCAACTTATGCTTTAACTATATCCAAAATGGATGTAAGGAGCAGATAAAGGGAAGATATATTTAGGTGATTTTAATTGAATAAGCAATAAGAGTTCACTCCCTAAAGATTTGTATTTAGAGAATAGAAATGGAAAACCATGACACTTGGAGGGAAATAAAATGGAGTCTTCTTTACTATATATTTCAGATCATTGCAATGGTAGAATTAAAAGTTAATTACATTGCGGATTATTGTAGAACAGATGAAGCCTTTTCTCTTGCAGAAAAGACTGACTTATGGAAACTTAACCTTAATATAAGACACAGGAAATTTAGAAAAAGTAAATTAATACTTTTAAATAAAATAATTGATCCGAAGGAATTAGATCTAAATGATTAGTATACATTATATAAGTACAATCCTTATAAATCAAGAATAAAAATTAAAGTCAAAGAGGAGAATATAAAGTATTCCCAAAGATAAAATCAATCTCCAATGACATACAAAATATTAAAGCCAAATGGGTTCTATCAAGATTTAATGGCTTGACAAGAAATAGATATGGAAATTTACTTAATGATTTATAAAACGAATGTAACTATATGTCAAAAATTGTAAGCCTAAGAAAACCAAACAAGGAGGCGAATAAAATTTCTAACCTTATATCTATTTCCATAGTTAACATTTACATTAAGAAACTGAGAAATCAAGAAGAAAATTAAAGATATGATGAGAGGACAACTCTGCTACTGAATGCATGGCTTTTAAAAGGAATACAAACATGTTCAATGTGTTCGAGAGTTTGAAAGTCTTATTAATTAAATAGCTATTTAAAAGATTTTTAGTTTTTAATTGATAAAAACTAAGTGCCATTCTGAAAAAAAAATCTTTTTATTAAAATTCTCAAATTATTGATTTTTATGAAGAAGATGATATGAAAAATGAAATTTCATGAATGGAACTTCTTATAAAAATTGTCTTCAAATAATATTTTCTTGTTCTAATAAATTAATTGAATATATTACAAATTATATTAAGTATCTAGAAATATTTTAAAATATAGGAGGAATTAATGAAATCATATTTATAATTTTTAAATTTATTGTTAATTATTTTTCTAAAAAAATTTTAACCTTTGATATATCAATTTCTAATAATTTTTTTAGGGACATTCCATTAAAAAATAAAAAAATTTATAAATGTAAATAATATTATTTCTGGTAAAGAAAATAATAATAATTTCCTAATCCTCTTACATTTTAATTTGATTTAAAGATTCTTTATAATATCAAGTATATTAGTATAAGTATTAAAAGTTTAATTTATTAAATTAAGAAGTCGAATTTATATAAATAAAATATTAAAATTATTAAAATTAGAATAAATAACAATTTTTTTCAAGTTCATCATTTTTCCAAATTCCTTCATTTTTACTTCCACTTTTATAATAATATATTCCTTTTCCTTCTCTTTTATTATTTTTAAATTCACCATCATATTTATCTCCATTATTATAATAATATATTCCTTTTCCTTCTTTTATATCATTTTTCCATTCACCAATATATTTATCTCCATTATTATAATAATATATTCCATTACCTTCATATTTACCATTTTTCCATTCACCATCATATTTACTTCCACTTTTCCAATAATATATTCCTTTTCCTTCTTTTACATCATTTTTCCATTCACCTTCATATTTCTCTCCATTATTATAATAAAATATTCCTTTTCCTTCTTTTTTACCATTTTTCCATTCACCAATATATTTTCCATTATCATATTCTTTTAATAATATCCTAAAAATTAAATAAATATATTTCTTACTCATTATTTGAATTTGAATTCTTTTTAATTATTATTGTATGACATTCTAATAGTATTTTATTAATATCTAATCTTTCATTTGGATTTACTTTTAAAATATTTTTTATTAAATTTAAGAGTCTTTTTGAATAATTACTATAAATAAAATTTATTTTTTCTTTTTCTATGTTATTAATCATTTTTTCATTACTCATATTTTCATCAAAAAAAGGATGTTTTAATTGAGTTAATTCATATAAAATTATTCCTAAATTCCATATATCACTTTT